>VYZW01012775.1:15944-53292 GCA_013401315.1 Balaeniceps rex
TTTGGATTAATACTCATTGAGGAAACCGGGGTATAGTTTTCAACAATTTACTTTTAGAATCTGGGCTCTGCTCCAATGTATTTCCCCCCTCATTTAATATTTAATTCTTTTTTGAACATGACCTGCCCTGTAATTTTAAGAGAAACCATCTGAGTTCTTCATTCAGCTTTATTACAGTCATTTTGCTTCAGAATTGCTCCCACAACAGTATCAGGCATATCTTAGGGATAATTATGGTTTATGGTTATAAAAGTTAGCATTGTTGGAATGCAAGAGGACTAGAAGTACAGTGCACACACAAGGTTCATAACGCAGTCCTTCTCGTACCCGCAGGAGAAGGAGTCCCACCCCATAAACAACCTCCCCCCTCATCTTCAGGCGTTCTGGGACGACAAATCACCATAACTTTCAGAAGTAACAGCAGGATTTTTTTTTTTTCCCCCAAGGCCAATTATTTGCTCCTCTGTAGACATGCAGACATTTTTAGTAACACTTCTGGATAATCAGCTTTATCAGCCAGATGGTACATTTTTTGGAACAAGAGACATGGGCTGTTTGTTTCACCACAAACTGGGGCAATCCATTTTGATAAGAATTTAATTCACAGTTAATACAGATTGTTGGCATCTGGTTTTATATGAATTGATTGCACAGAGAAATCAGGTCAAGAACAGCTCTGGCTAAGACGACCAACAGTCTAATGGTGAACTCCTGTCACTACACGTCAGTGTGGAATTTGGCTAACCAGAAGTTGTCCATGCCCCAGCAAGACAGAGCATGTGTTACATGCATTTTAAAAAAGGGAGGAAAGGGACAACATTGGTAAATACTCTCCCATTTCACTTCAGTACACACACCACCAGCAGAGTCCTTCACTCTGTGACGTACAGCCATGCTTCTCAATACTTGGGCTTCATAGTACCCAAGTTAAGAGGAGATTAGTCAACAAGAAGTAATAAGACTGATACCATATCACATAAAGTACACATTTTTTAATTTTTTTTTTTTTAAACAGTTTTAGTGTAGTAGATTCTTTTTATCAAAAGATAATCTGCTGACCAGGATCACTGACAGTTCCAAGAATTGCATATTTACTTTGTATTTATAGTAATTTCCAGAGCAATTTTCAGCGAATTGGTTCACCTTGTTTCTCTCAACTCACACTAGGCCCTTCTTTATCACATTAGAAAGCCTGTAACTGAAACTATCTTTGGGAAAACATAATTTCAGAATACATACTTAATGTTCAAACTGCAGATAGATTTTGAGAATGTGAATAAAATTATGACCAGACCTCAAAATGTTTACTTTGAGATTTGGCATGTGTAGGGTGCAAGGCTACAAAACTGATGTATGTCACATATTGTTTGCATAATAATACACTTGGTACATGTTCTATTTTCTATTTAGATTATTTTATAGTATCTGAAATAGATCAATTAGAAGCAGAGTTATAAATCTAATACAAAGTGGACATTTTCCTGCACATCTCAACTGCTTTCTGACAGAGGCTTTGCTAGAGTCACAACCACAATGAGAAGGAACAAAAATGGTTTCCCATCAAGTGGGGAAAAAACAGTTCCCATTATGCAGTTTCATTATATAAAGCTCTTAAGTCACTGAAAAATAAGGGAGTCAGGTTCCCAAGTCACAAAATAAGCACACACAACAGCATGTTTATGCTGTTCACTGATTTCGAACAGTGCTCCCAACCCTAAGTATTGGAAAAAAAAAAATCACGACCCAAGAAAAAGATGACTCATGGTTATTAGAGAAAAAATAATCTTCATGTTTTTCTGCAATAATGACAAAGGCAAGAGATTACTGGCATTTGAAGAACCAAGGCTGCGTCTCCCACAATCACAGGACTTCGAGAGGAAGCTGTAGATAGCAACAGAAGGCAATACAACAGAATCTCAATAGCTACCAAAAATCAAAGCATTTCAAGATCCGGGTCATAGCCATTCCCAGCAGCCACCTGCAGGTGATACCACACTTCGCAACCACAAAGTCTGTTACCACTTCACACAGTGGCAGGTGGACTTCACTGCCACTGCTCCCTCCAGGGGTCCCATGCAATGGGCCAGCTCTTATTTCAAGTTTACAGTAACCAGCAGAAGAGCAAGAAGACACATCTTTTCTATTGCATCTGGGAACAGCAGAGGAGCTCAAGAGGAAAAGGAGAAAAAAAAGAAAGTAAGAAAAAAAGAAAAAAAGAACCAAGCCAGGAAAATAGAAGGCCTGCAAAATTTGTTGTTGACTTCATTCGAACAATGCAAGATGCAGAACATTAGGAGGTCAAAAAAACAAAACAAAACAAAAACAAACACAACCAAAAACCCAAACTCCTGCAGACTGAGTCTGAGTCTTCAATTCCAGTACAAACTGGTTTTGGCTGGTGCAGCTATTCAATTTCAGCAGACTTATGTCAGGACAAAGCAAGCCTAGAAAATTCAGTGTTTCTCTCTAGTGATGTGTCTAGTGATCTGCACTTTCCTTTTTTTTTTTTTAATGTGGAAGTAGGAATTTTTGTATGGTTTGAGATGTAACTTTTATTGCACAGAGGGCTCCATTCAGAAGATTTTTTTTTTTTTTTTTAAATGAATGAAACATGAATATAATCTTTGGAAAGAGAACCAGCAAAAATTGGAAAGGGCATTGCAAAATTGTGTCTGTCTGAAATAGCATTGAGAAAAAAAGCGTTTTAAGCCACTGTTAATTACCAAACTGTATGACAGTAGGCAACACAACCTAAACCTGAATTTTGGTACCTGCACTCCACAACTGAGGAAGAAGTGCTGGGTTTACATGGGAACTATTAGGACAGGAGTTTGGAGCTCCCACCAGGCACCCAGGACACAGAATACATCACCCAGTACATTAGGAGGAGGTGAGAAGGGTCCTCCTTACACTCAGCCTCACTTCATACTGGTTTTGCTTTGAAACAAGTTACTCTGTACTGCACTTTGAAGGACATTGCAATGAATGTGCACTTCATTGCTAATGTGAAATTTAGCCAGCTAATGTGCCATTTCAGACATAAAATTTATTACTTCCTGCATTTGTTAGTTTTACAATAAAATAGCAGCAAGTTATCGTTAATAACTTCTGGCATCTGATCAAAGAACAACTTGGAACCCTCCAAAATCTTTTAAAATATATATATTGTAACAGCAGCAGATAATCTCATTAAAAAAAATGAAAAGCAATGTACAGCTCTGACAACATAAATCTGCAAGTTAAAACTGCAGAAGAGACGGATGGAGGGGTTACAGTTCATTTCAGGAAGCCTCCTGGCAATCTTTCAGCAGCTACAAAAGGACAAGGCCCATTTTATTCCATCTATTTTAGCATTCTCTGAATACCACAGAAGGCCTCTAATGATTTGTGCAACTGGTAATTATTCCATCTTTCTGGTTAGCCTGGAAAATGCCTCCAAAGCGTGCCATACCCTTCTGTGGGGCACAGCGCTAAATCAGTCCTCGAAGTCAAGCCCTCAGCAAAACAGCTTTACTATTTCATAGAGGTTAAGGCCAGAAGGGACTATTCAATCATCTAGTCCCATCACCTGCACTTCACAAAACATTACATTTCTCCCTCAATCCCACTTCAAGCCCAGTGACTCCTTAAGACACATCAGAAAATGTCCTACAGGTGAAATGCCTGTATTACAAAGACAGCACTGACACTGTAACACAATGGAGAACTGACAAGCTATGACCAGAGTCCCAGCACATGGCCGAGATATGAGCATACCTAACTCAGAGGAGAGAAGCAAATTCCCTCTAAAATCCAAATCTTATGACCACGTGAGTAAGAAATGCCACATCTCCCCCCAAAACAGGGCTCTCTGTACAACCTCCAAGCTTTCACTGCCCCCCAGAGCATCTCCTCTGCTGCCGAGGAGGACTTCTGTAGCTTCTGAGAAGGGGGAAAAAAAAAAAACACACAAAAAACAAAAAACCAAAAACAACAACAACAACAAAAAAAACCCAAAAAAAACCCCACACAGATAAAAACCCAACCCAAATACATTTGGCTAACAGCATCTCAGTTGCATTAAATCCCGACTTGGGCAGCTGAATCCCCATGTGTAAGATCCACCCACAGGCACGGAGTGCAGAGCTGAGAGGGATACAAGCACATTTGTGGAAACACAAGCAGTTCTGTTCTCTCCATAGCCCACTGGAGAACAGGAGGCGGCAGAGCCTCAGATCGCAGCCCGCAGAGCAACTCGCTGCTTGTGAAAGGAGGGCCACGGCTACCGAGCTCGCAAAGCCGTGCTTAGCAGCGCTTGCAAGAAAAGGCCACAGATGGTTCATTCAGAATTAAGCAGCCAAGAATGCTGATAAATAGATTTATTTCAAGACACTGCATCTCTGATATTTGTGTGTTATTTATGTTGAACCCCAGTGGAAAACTGCAAAGGGAAGTCTGTATTAAGAAAAAAACAACTAAACAAATAAGAAAATCAGGGATATCTGTCAAAGTACTTTATGGACTCACCTAAGGATTTACTGTGATTTGAGAGAGATGAAATCTAAAAAGTTACACAACTCTAAAACTAAAGAGCGTGATTCTTCAAGGATTATAACACAATTAATTCCTGACATTTAATATACTCCTTTAAAAAAAAAAAAAAGGAAAAAAAGATGAAGACAACATAAATAAGCAGTGCATGCAGCTCTGCTTCAGGAAGCTGAATGGCAATCAGTCCACTGATTTTCTTAATCAGAATAAATATGCTCTTTCCTTCAGACTGTTCTCTTATTTATCTCACACTTCACACAGTATTACAGTGACAACCATCACTTCTGCTGGGTGAAAGAGCAATCCAGGATATTACCACTAGGAGTATAAAAGATAAAAATTTAAAAAAAAAGAAAAAAGAAAAAGAAAAAACAACCCACAACACACACCAAAACCTTTCAGTCTCTAAACATCTTTCTTTGTTTCCTGCCTTAGGTGCTGTTCAAATCCCTCCGAACATCCTGGCCTCTCTGTCCGCTTTCCTTCAATTGACAAGGCAATTTAGCCCAGTTTGACTAACAGTCTACACAGGATCTTCTTCCCGCTATTTATTCACTCTCCTCATTTACTGGGGCTCTTGGACAGAAACCAAACATGCCGACATACTGTTTTCTCTTAATACTGTTCCTTCTCTCAGTCTTTGCCAATTCCGCCAGCATAGTGAACATGTGGTGTTATGACTACAGAGCACTTTATTATTTGCTATATTACAGCAAAGAGTAATACCATGAAACGTTGTTGCCATCACATCCATATTCACAACTCCCATGCCTGTGTACCTCCCTCATTCTTCTTTCCGAATTGCAGCTGGTGGAAGGCAGAAAGGCAACAGCTCTGTATTTCAAAGAGAAATGAGCGTACCCGGCAGGCTCCTAGGATCAACACCATAAATCGGCTGGGAAAGGACAGGCAAATACTAGCATGACCCTGCATTTCTTATGTGTTCTTAGTTTGGGGCAAGCATAAGCAGCCTGTTTTGTGCCAGGATGCTTATATGCTGTAACAGGAGCAGTGAGCAAGTCTCCTTTCTCCATCCCTGCCTCTCTGGACTGTGTTAGAAGTGCCTTGTGGCTCCTGACCATGGAAAGACGAGAGGTTCAGAAGCATCTGCCATGTCTGCCCTGCAGCCTAAAGCTGAGTGTTGTCAAAGTCTGGTGGGTCACTACCATCACTCCTGGTAGCAGCTGCTGGGTGGTACCACACCGATGCCACTGCCATGCAACACATAGCAGCAGGTGCCACAGGGGTAACCTCCACGTTAGGGAAACCCCAACACCTCTATCCACCACCACAGACAGCTCAACAGTGCCCCAGCTCCGCCCTTAAACAGAGGGACTTCATTCTCCTAAACACCTTCACACCGGGGACACACACATTCACTCTCCTCCCCATTTCTGTATACAATACCTTATACCCCCATCTTGTGGGCTTGAACTGCTCTAACAGGTAAAGAAACATTTTAACGCAGATGCGGGAGGGTAGAAAATGACAGAACAATACGCTCTGCCTGTTGAGAAGAAGGAACAGAAGATATCCCACCCGTCTCTGAGGGGATGCAAAGGGACACTCAGTTGTGAGCTTTTGGAGGCCAGCTCCTTTTTGGATAGAAGGTACTTCTGACTTTACAAGGTCTTTGAAAGAAAAATTAAATATTTGCTATAGTATTTTAAAAACACTTCAACAATATAAAAGGTCTTCATATTGTAATTCAGAACTTTTTCTTGCATGTTTCAATTAGTTTTAAATAAAATTGCTTTGAATTTTGTATTGTAGTTAACCAACAGTATTTCTGAGGTTAACAAAAATTCCCTTTGCTGCCAATGTACAAAAAAAAAGTCTATGCCTGTTCTCAGAACAAGAATGGTGCAAGCTAAGTATATAAGAACTAGATTATAAAAAAACCAAACATACACAATCACCCTGTCATTCTCAACCAAGTGTAGCCAATTTGTGGCAATTAGCACATTGTGCATAGCACAATTCATCCGGCCATCCGCTGGGCTGCCACAGAAATTGTGGGTGGCAGTTTGCGTTGGAGCTTATCAGCAGCGCTGACAAGGGAAGCCAGTGCATCAGCAACCACCTTCTAAAACATGCAGCAGTTTGGCTGCTGCTTCTACCTGTCAGCCACTTTTCAGTGAGCTGTTATCAGGAGGGAGAACACTTAATCACAGCTCTCCAACAGCTAATACTAAAGGAGAGGGCAGGATGACTTCTGGCAAATTAAAGTCAGCTGATGTTATCGCTCTTTCCCTCATGGCCACACTGTTCCCCAGACCAGTGTGGGATAATTTTAATCCATTGCTGTAAGACAACCAGAGTTTTTGTTTTGCCCCATTTCAATTACCCTTTGCATAAAAGGCTGGGGCTTAGCCAAGAATGAGCTTGCAGAATTTTGGCTTGCTAATGCAGGATCTGATTCCCCAATCCATAATTTAACTTACACTGAATACTTACTACAAGGGTATCCTTATAAAGCATATTAGAAATGTAAAATTTCTAAGAAGCACCACGTTCTGAAAAATATTCACCATATTATTTACTTAGCAGCTAATAACTGCTCTTGGATGCATCAAAGACCCCTTAACACAGAAAGATCTTAAATATAATGTGTGTTATGGAGAAATCAAAATGAGAGATCACAGAATCTTTTGGTTGGAAAAGACCTTTAAGATCATCAAGTCCAACTGTACCTGTCCACTACTAAACCATGTCCCTCAGCACCTCGTCTACCCGTCTTTTAAATACCTCCAGGGATGGGGACTCCACCACTTCCCTGGGCAGCCTGTTCCAATAATTGACAACCCTCTCTGTGAAGAAGTTTTTCCTAATACCTAATATAAATCTCCCCTGGCGAACTTGAGGCCCTTTCCTCTTGCCCTATCACTTGCCACTTGGGAGAAGAGACCAACACCCACCTCGCTACACCCTCCTTTCAGGTAGTTGTAGAGGGCGAGAAGGTCTCCCCTCAGCCTCCTCTTCTCCAGGCTAAACAACCCCAGGTCCCTCAGCCACTCCTCATAAGACTTGCTCTCCAGACCCTTCACCAGCTTCATTGCCCTTCTCTGGCCATGCTCCAGCAATTCAATGTCCTTCCTGTAGTGAGTGGCCCAAAACTGAACACAGTACTCGAGGTGCGGCCTCACCATGCAAGATGTGGTCCTTCAGGGGCTGTGGTCCTCAGACATACTGCTTTTACTGATGCCTTTTTACAGATTTTCAAGAGGTTTCAATCTGCTCCCTTAAAAACAGAAAAAAAAAAAAAACACCAAACCTCTAAACATGACCTAGAACTCATTTTCCTTCAAGAACTTCACAGAAATTTACGATAGCAAAAATGCCTGTGAATTTCTAACTTTTTCCTTCCTTCACTACTCCTATCTCAAGACTATAAGCATGATCTTCCCTTCAAACCACATTTCTCAACTAATATTTTCAAGAAATTACTGCATCAACAGCCTGACAAAGGCACCCTTGAGAGGTGTGAATGACTACAGACAGGGAGCTGGGCTCAAACTCTTTGATAAATAGGTCTGAGCAAGAAGCCTCTACAAGATGCACAGAACTGCAAAATTCATTTTCTTCTTGAATCCATTAGCAGATCTGAATAAATTAGTTTTGACAAAACACAGCACATTCTCACTGACCACAAAAAAAATACAACATTGAAATGCAATCTAAAGGTACTCCTGGAGCTGTATGGAAATTAAGTAGCTTCTTAGAGCAATGTTTAGACCAGCACACTGGATTGACAGAAAACTAGAGGTAAATTTTCAAATCACAGCATCCACGCACTTTGAATGCAGTAGCTTCACTGGTCAGTGTAAGCACTGTCACAGCGTGCCAAGGATGTGACTAAAGGATGAGGGTCCACGTCTGGAAAGTGGGGCCGTGCCAGCGTTACACCTCCTGTCCAGGGTTGATCTCTGCATCCCGCAGCAGCTTTATGAGGCTCAGCTGCTCTCATACCCTACAGTCCTCCCACAGCCAACAGCGGTTTGCTTTGATTTGTTAGCAGTGAAGCCAAAGAAGATGGAGGAAGCTGTTCTATCCTGGCAGAAGCCAAACTTTTCTGATGATCTCGTCCTCAACAAAACCCAACATGCATTTGTCACGACTGAGCGAGGATGGCACTGCAGCAGCGATGACTAACCTGGACAGCTGTAGCTCTTCTGCTTACTACGAAGAACCAAAGAATTGCTAGGAGAAACAGCACAGCACAGCAGCTCAACATGTACAAGCATCCCAAAGAGGAGCAAATTTCATTTTAAATAAGACTAAATATTTAAATAAATGTAATATTGAAACAATAAAACAGACCATAAGCAAAACTGAATATATGTTAACATATACGCGTATAAACTCATGCCACACTGTTCCTCAACACTGCACCCAGAGCTCTCCAATTTTTATTGATTTTATTCGGTAGCTATGTCACATAGAAAGCAACACACACAAACTCAGGAACCCTCCAAGGTGGCATTTCACAAAAACAAACAAAAAACCCCATTAAGTTTAACCAGAGCTTGAAGTACTCCCTTTGACACAAATCAACACTCTGGGACAGGCCACTGCAGGAGCTGGCACAGGGTTCAGCTGGAAGATGAAGGCACTAAAGTTCAGGTCTGTGCACCCAGGTCCCAATATGGGTGGAGGGGAGTGAGCAGCTGAGCCCCGCTCCAGCCAGCACAGGAGGCTGAGCTCCACACCACCACACGCGGCACAACATTTCACTCGTGTGCAAGCCCATAGCTGACAGGAGCAGGAGGAAAAGGAGGCATCAACTTGTTCTTTTGGCTGCCAAACATAAAAGCTAGGCAGAGCATGAAGGATTCACATGCAGGCAATTCCTTCCCATCATCAGGGGATCCTGAGCACAGATCACCTGTCCTCATGGGGTGTGCTACAGAGTACTGAGTGCTCTGGGACAGGGATTCCCCTTTTCCCCTTTGGGGCTCTGCATCAGGACATGCGTACCCTGCTAGGACAAAGGATGGGACAGGGAGGCCTCTCGTCCCAGGCAGTGTCCCAGCAGTCACCACTTGGCAGTGGTGACCTGGAACAACGCAGTTACAGATGCCAAAGGATGCACCACGAGTACAGCATCGAGGGAGACCCTCTACCCAGCTCTACACAAACTTTCCTGAGGTGAGACACTGCGGTTCAGATTCTGCTGTGAACAGGGCAGAGAATGGATTTGAAATTGGATCTCTTCCCTCTAACATTTTACTTAAAGCTAAGGACATTCTCCGACTTTCAGTCTGTGGGTCAGTGAAACGTAATGACATGCATTAAAAGGCATTATTTTTAAAGCACATCAATACAATAGCTGTGGAACGGTATCACCAGTGCTTCAGAAGAAAAACCCACACCAATATTCACATCTTTTATTCATATATTTTAGTGAAACCTAAAAGCTCACATACTTTAAGATTCACATAAGATATAATATTGGATATGCATGAGGATGAAGACTGCAAGAGTCCTTACTGTTCTCAGGTTCCTGGGTACAATGAAAAAGACTGATGGGCTCTGAAAGAACCCTGCCTACGCACACACCTATATTGCAGGTCTTTTTTCACATATAGATAATTTGGCTGAAGAGACAGAAGAGAGAGTTACCAGGTTTGACAGTTATATTCCTTTCCTTGCGGACAGTTTTAAAGCTGTTTGACATGACTATCAAAGTTTTTTTGGTTTTGGTTCGTTGGTTGGTTTGGGTTTTTAACTCACGTTGCATCCACGCAGGAGACAAAACAACACTAAAAAAAAAAAAGTACTAACATAACAGTGGTAGAGAGGGAGGATGGCTCATTTAAACCAAACTACATATTCACCATGTTTGGCTTTTCTTGTATTTGCATGGCAAGTGCTGCCTCTTTGGGCATAAAACTCATCCCGAGGGACCACACGTAGCATCCCCCTGCTTTCTGCCTCAGCCAGCAGCACAAACCAGCACTGTATGGCAGAAAGGAGGCTCCCACCCAGGATACTCCACGTGATGCTAATGACCTTCCTGTTCACGATCATCTTCCTGCTTTTTGGGACATAAGGAGGTAGCAATTGTGTAGGTATCAAAATATTTGTCTTCAGATTTCTAATCTGTTTTTAAACATAGGATGGACCTAAGACTGAACACGAAGTACTTAATGATTTTCCTACTATGAATGAGGATGTGTCTGAGCTAGCTACTATATTTTTCAACTGCATTTGAGTTTCCCACTACCTACTATTGAAAAGGCTGCTAACTGTAGATGAAGAGGCTAGAATAACTCCAGAGAGCATTTCTTCTGCCTGAGAGAAGGTTCAATGTGGTTTTGAGTGAACAGTCACCTATAAAAATATTTATAATAGTGTGCTGGGCTAGCTGGGTCCAAGCCACATGCAAGAGGTATGCACAGCCCCTAGGAATTTCAATTATCAGCCATAGATTATGGTATCTGTGGCAAGCACGCAAGCAGCGCCGAGTTTTACTTGTCTGTTGCAGTCAATGAATCTGATGAAACTGATTCAGTGACTCAAGGATTCCTAGAGAGAATGAGTCCTGAGTTAAGTCATACAGCTACAACTTCACCTAGGTAAAACACACAGAAGAGTAATAAGCAGAAATAAGCTTCTAGCAATGTGGGGGATTTTTTGCTATCATCTAAAGTACCATTAAATGATGGAGAGCTGGCATTATTTATTAATTGGGTTGTTAATTTAAGAATCTTGCTAGACTGCACCCATAAGAGCAAATGCTTGTGCATAAACATAGCACTGTAAATACAGAGTTTTATTTTGAATGAGGTTTTTGCAATGCTAATCCTTGATTTCCACTTCAGGATTAAATCCTTCCTACGCAGAACCCCTTGTTAGGAACACTCACAAAACTGCACCCAAGATGCTCATAAATACCTATTAGGAGATGGCACCTTTCAAAAAAAAGCACATAAAAGCTGTGCTCCAGTAATAATACTCATTTCTTGCGAGCCTGCAGATGGAATTGAAGTTACTGATTTTGACCTCTGATGATCGCTATCGTGTGCGACAGCATTAGCAGAGGTATTCACAGCTAAAGCACTCCTCCAAGACGAACAGTTCCCAGTGCAGCATTTCCCCTGTTCTCACAATGCACATTTCTCACCCTGTCTGCCAGAATCCAGATTTGTTTTAGTTACAAGACCATCTGCTTTTTGAAAGGCTTTTTTTTTTTGGATGACAGATGGATGAGGATCAAATTCTTGTTGTAACCAGCAATGAATTTTTACAATTCATTGTCTCTGCTGCTTACTGTCTTGCTTCAATTACTTGAATAGAAGAACTCTCATGGGGGGAGACAGAGTTTTCCAAATGCATAAAATTTTTAAACCAAAATAAGCATATAAAATAAATTTCTGATGCTTTAACTACAAATAGTCTAGCTCCAGGTTTGTAACCTAGTTCTGTAATCCTGTATTGGCTCAGGTTTCTCTTTCATGTCCCAGAACAAAGGGATGTGGAAGCAGAGGGAGTACTTTAAGGGGCTATCTACAGTGTTACAAGCATCATATTCCACCTCCCCGCCCTGAGTCTCACAATATCATCTGGCTCTTTCAAAGTCTTAGTTCTTGAAGTCTGGTGTTTGCAGAAGAGCCACACTTACTTTTAAAAAGCTCGCAAAAAAACAACAGACTTCTAACCCTTAATTTAAGGAATAAAAACTTTTAAAGTTGGTAGACAGATTCATGGGGTTTGCTTACATTCTTTCGTACTTTAAAAACCTCTCCATTTTCATTTCAGATTTAATACCCTTTTTGGAGTGACAAGCTTGGAATAGCAAATAAACCTCCATGATACCACTAAAATATAGTAAAAGAGTCCCCACTAATACCGTGCTGCCAAGCTGGCAAGCCTCAATTCACAAGCCATAAATTATACGTCTGCTAGCCACGAGCACCCCGCTCCATACCTCAGGAGGAGGGAGGCATCGGGAAGTGCATCACTGAGAATAACAGGATTTGGCGACCCCATCACTGACCACAGCTATATCAGAATAGAATCATAGAATCATTAAGGTTGGAAGAGACCCCTAGGATCAATTAGTCCAACTGTCAACCCAATACCACCATGCCTACTATATCATGTCCCGAAGTGCCACATCTACATGCTTTTTGAATACCTCCAGGGATGGTGACTCCACCACCTCCCTGGGCAGCCTGTTCCAATGCTTGACCACTCTTTCAGTACAGAAATTTTTCCTAATATCCAATCTAAACCTCCCCTCAGGTTTGCACCCTGGCTCCAAACCAACATCACTACATTGCCCTCAGCCTCAGCACTGCTTTACTTATTGCCCCAGGGCCAGGGTCTGGGATTAACCACCAGCCCCTGTCCCACCACAGCTCCCCTGCCAGTCACGCATGTAGCCCCAAAACGGGATGCACACTTGGATTAGGGAGAGCTTCAGGCAGCTGAAAAGCCCCACATCAGCTACAACAGGAGACCTGAGCTGTGTGCAAATGGGGGATGGAGGGGAGGGGAGCAAAAGAACAAATAATCAAACAAAACACTAAACAATCCTCTAGTTTACATCCCTAGGTTATACCGCAGAATCATTCCATCTGTGAAAATATTTCACAGTGAACCTCATGTCATGTTTATATTAATTTCTTAACAGTAAATAAGTGCTGCCTGTACAGCTGCAGGCACCAGCCTCACCCTGCGCCTTCCATGCCCCAATACCTGGCGTGCCAGCCTTGCAGACACGCACCGCTGAGAAGGGGCACATCCGTATCTCAAACCAGGCACAAACGCTACAGAAGAAGAGAGCCCAGATTAACAACATTCGGAATCTCTGTCCTTTATTATTCATTCACTATGGAGCCTTTGTAGGCTTCAGCTTTGGTTTCAATGAAGTGACTGTTTCAAGAAAAGGAGAAAAAAAAAAAGATGGAAGAAAGGAGAAAGTCTAGGGGGTAGGGCAAAGCCTGACAGCAGAAATAGAAGTGTAATCCAAGAAAAAAAAAAAATCTATCAGGTTTTTTGCTCCAGTTGCTTCTTGATTTCCCAGAAAAAACAAAAGCAGATGCTTTAATTTACTGCTCCCATAGTACTGTTTAGTGTGCCTTCGTCTACTTCCTGATGTTATTCCTATATTTCTCTCTCATTTACTAATAAAAGGAATGAAAGATCACAAATCATGTAGACAGGAAAAAGTGGCAGGTAGCCGAGGCATTTTTCATCATGTTAAAAATAATTTTCAAGACAAGGTCCCTACTAACCATGTTCTCATCTGAGAATAAATATAATAATCTACTCCTCAAAATCAGTACAGTCTAGATGCTGCCAAGCCTTCTAAAACTACCTGTTTTTTTAATAAGACTAAAAAACCCCACCCTAGAACCAAAAAAGTACATTTTATTTATACAAGTATTTTCTAGCACAGCAATGATGATTGTTCAATACCCACATTCACTTCTTTGTACTCTAAAGCTATGACCATATTTCACACATTCTTTTTAAACCCTGATTAATTTAACAGAAAAAGAGTAGGCCAAAAGGAAACTCTGTGTTGAAGACATTTCTCCTAAAGTCATATGGGATCCACAGTAGCCATGATTATATCTAGATATAAGGAAAAAATTTTTTACAATGAGGGTGGTGAAGCACTGGAACAGGTTGCCCAGAGAGGCAGTGGAGGCCCCATCTCTGGAAACATTCAAGGTCAGGTTGGACGGGGCTCTGAGCAACCTGATCTAGTTGATGATGTCCCTGCTCACTGCAGGGGGGTTGGACTAGATGACCTCTAAAGGTCCCTTCCAACCCAAAGCATTCTATGATTCTATATATCACAGGAGCAATTTATTTAAAATTAAGATAGCAATAAAAGTGGTACAGAGAAAAGTATTTGAAGAGCACTGACAAACTTCACTGCTGTAACATTTTCCCCATATTACAAGTGTTATCATCAAAATTCCAGCACTAAATCTTTTTTTCTCTTTTTGAATGCTGGGATATGCCAAAGGTTAGTTTTAAAGAAAACACCCACAGAGGTTACTGACTGATACCTGCTGCATTTCACAACGTGCTGTCTGCCTGTGCATCACTCTGCTCCACCACATGCTCTCTTGCACCTGAGCAGCACCAACAGGGCTGCACACCGGTCCTTGCACCTCACCAGACATTTTGAAGAAAAAGATTGATAAATAATTTCTTCCCTACAACACTCAAAGGTGAAATAATTTCTAGATGCCTCAGCAACAGCCCACTTCATGGCAGAAACTGTAAGGGAGCTGCAGCTAAAACGCCCAATGATCCATGGAGTTAAGTTAAGTGATGCTACTGACCTCTCCCAAGCTGTGGCCAGCAATGGGAAACCCATCAGCAGCTTCATAGCAGATCCCTCGGCCCTCCTGATAACCAAAAAGCTGTAGGAATACTTCAGCCCCAGAGGTAGGTGAAAGGCTTAGGACTAAAAAACCAACCAAACAGAAAACCCAGAGAGAAGCCAGTGTGCTGACACAAAACTGGGAGGGAGCTTTGAGGGAGAGTGAATAGGGGTAAACACTCTGCAGAGGAGGGTCAGCCATACAGGATGGGTATCTCCTATTGCCCTGAAAATGGTTATAGATAACAGGGGAAAAAACCCACCTCAGCAGAAAAACGCAGAACTAAGGAGCCGGTCCTGTGTTCAAGCGACTGACACATGACATTACCAAAGATCAGATCTCAGTCTGATTTGGGCCGAGGGCCCCATACATGGCAACAGACTGACAAATTTCAACCCTGCAGGGATAGCAAACACCAACTGATCATTAACTGTTGGATGTTGAGCATATAAAAACTAAAACTTCCTCACAAAAGCAATGACGAATCTCTCTATCCTGATAGAGTTTAGCCCCCATGTTCTTACATTAAGGGGATGGACTTAAGCTTCAGTTTACAGAAAAGTCCAACATGTTTCCCTAGTTACATTCCCCAACGCCAAAAATACATGTTCTTCTACAATTCTCACTGGAAGAATTAGCCTTCCTCCTCAAGTTCATGAGGGACCAAAATTCACCCTCTCCCATTCCAGAGGAAAGTAAACATCCTTCTTGGAAGGAGCAATCAGGTGGTCAGAGTCCAAGATAGCTTTGCAGCTAATGAGGACTAAAGATGAAGAAATCAAGCAGTTCCTCAAGTTACTACGCCAGTGGAGGACTGGCAGTGTTGAAAGACAACATTCCTCTCTTCCACAGTGTCTCCTGTAAGTCCTCCTGAATAAAACAAGGGAAAAAAGAAGATAACAGCTCTGCAGCTCTTGGCAAGGTGGTAGGAATCAACACCCAGCTGGGTGAGACCCCTGCTTCTCAGGCTAGATGCTGTGGGCAGTTTTTATCTTAAGATGCACCTGCCTTGAAAATGGGTACAGGCCCATTGTCTAAGCAGGAGCATGATGGTCTGGGGCTCACCATGAGGCATCGTGCATTTATTGTATTAATATTGCCCAGGTCACGCCCACAGCAAGTGCTGAGCCCAACCTCTCAGGACAACATGATGGTAGATGGTCTCCTTACCGGGATTTCAGTGGAAGACACAGCATTTCCACAGCTTGGGAAGGAGGGGGTGGAACTATCATCTCAGAGAGTGATAAATTTAAGTCTCTGACTAAAATAGATATTTTTATGTTTTCACCAAAAAGGTACTAGGGCAGTGCTGAGGGCTACAAAACTGAGGCTATAGTAAGTGGTAAATGAATCTGCTCCAGCATGGAAAAGATAAGGAGGACAGCTGTGTCTAGCATGTGAGGATCCAGGAGCTTCTAAGAACTACATCCTGGAGCACAGAAGAAGGTAAAGAGGGTCTTGCATTTTTACAGACCATCTGCCTCTCAGGACCTTGCAGTCTTCAGAAGAATCATTTTGCAGATACTATTAAAAAATATATATATAAAATGGCTGCAGAGCTAGTGAAATGCTCTCAGTGCCAAGTCTCTTGACTTGCCAAGTCTGAGATGGAATCCAGACTGACCAAGTAAATACATTCACACGTTTATCTTTTTTTTAAATTATTCTTTTAAACAACAGGGTAGAGCTTAAAAGATCAGAAAATTGAGCATTTGCTCAGGATGCAGTTTCCTCCCATACAATACAATCATCTCATGAGAATATCTGCGATACAAGTATCCCATCACAGGATGGGCAAAGTTTACATTCATCCCAGAAAGGAAGGAAATTAATAAAAAGGAGGGAAGGGCTGATAGAGAAGTGCCATACAACCAGAGTGTTCCCTCTTGATTAACATCCAAAGAAAGGTGAAAGCAGAAAAGAAATGCAGAAACCACACACCCCCAGACACACACAAAAGAACAAGGAGAGAAAACAGGCCTGAGAGCAACACTGGCAAAGGCAAAAATCTGTAAAGTAGAAGAATTCTGACTCATTCAAATGACTGAAAGTGAAAATCATGTATCAGGTACATCTGTTTTGCTTATGCGCACGGGCACGGGAAAGGCAGGGTGCGAGTGCCTTATGCATACTGTCAAGGAAAGCTCACTTCCAAGTTGGGCACTTGCAATACAAACACCCAGCATGAATACATACACAGAGATAAGGACTCAGAAGGAAAACCTGAAGTGAAAAATACCATGCGACCCAGGAACACATATACGCACTTTCTTTTCCCATAGGAAAAACAACAGATTTGAAAAACAGCTGTGAAAACAAAAAAACCTTCTGAACACGCACGTTTGATAAGTGATGAGCATTTAATGCAGCTAGCCAAATACATGTAGTGAATATCCATAGCAGTGAGGGTAACAGCAATAAATAGCAGCAAACTACCACAATATTCCCTTTAACCTCCGCATTTTTACAGGATTCTCTAAGTACAAGCCTGGGAACGGTGCAGGGGAGGGAGAGGTACAGTAGTGCCAGGTTCATGAAGCTTGAGCTACTCGACAGCCTTCACCCCCAGCTCCCCAGCCACTGCAGCAGCTTCTTTTCAGCTCCTAAAAAAAAAAAAAAAAAAAATCACCTCCCTGGGCTGGAGCTGGAAAAAAATTCCAGCTTAGCTCTGGGAATCCAGGCAGTTTCGACCAAAGCTGGGGAACAGCCACGTGTTGCAGCTCCACCCCACCACATAACCGTTTCCGTTTTGAGATTAGGTTGCCCAAAATGGACCAGTTTCATTTGATACCATCAAACTGGTTAAAAACAGATATTGGCATAAACAGTAATCAACCTGCAGTGAATACCAGTCATGGTTGGATGCAAATCAACTGATCCCAAAAAAAAATCTACTGCTGGAAAGTTCTCACACATAAAAGCAGCATTAAAAACAACCATAAGGCAAATTTCTACTGAACTAAACCCAACCTATTCTAAATAAACAAATAAATTAAGTGAACAATCAAATGTGGAAAGAGTTTACCAAAAAAATCTCTGAAAAAGATGTGCTTAAAGCAGATACTAAAGCTTGGAGCGGCACTAACTAGATTTACAGAGAGAGACTGAGACACCACCCTCCCAGACCCCACTTCAAAGCTTTGCTGCCTCCCAGCTTCGGTTAATAGCAAAATCCCAAATGGGAGGTCACTTGCAAGTACTAAACCTACTTTAAAAAAAAAAAAAAAGAAGAAAGTAATACCTCAGATTCAAAGAAGGCATCTTGCACAGACTCGGAGCCTGGCCCTCAGAACCATAAGCATAGCAGAAAGGTGAATTTAAACTCAGTCTATCTATAGGCAGCCAATAATGAATGCAAAGCATGATGAACAGAAACAACTTCAAACACTTGAGCTAAGAGTGGTGGTACCTGGTGACAATGTAACTCCACTAATCAGATCTCAAGGTGAGAAGAGCAGGGGTTGCTGCCACCACCTGCCCAAGAGGCAAGCAAGAGTGTAATCCCACCAGGGGCACAGAGACCAACCATGGTCCTCAACACGTTTGTTCCCTGAACAGGACACGATCAGAATTTAAAGTGACTGTTACCAGTGTATTGGTGGTGCTCTGCTGATAACAATTTCACAAGCAGCTTCATATCAATATGGGCAGGACAACAATTCACACTGCTTCACAGCCACAGTACTCACCCACCCCTACTGTGAGTCTTCCCAAAGGAGCTGCCCCAGTGCACCACCCCTCAGGCACCAGAACAACAGGCCACAGTCAGTGCTATCAAGAGCCACCAAAGTAGTCCAGTTTAACAAAATAACTTATTAGCCCTGATCATGCAGACAGACCCCTGACCCACGTAGTCTCCATTCCAGGGGAAGGCAGGACAGCAGGCTCAGACTGCCCTCCAAATTCATGGGCCTCTAGACAGAAAAGCCTCTCCCTCTCAATCATCTTCTCCCTAACAAGATGATGGGACAAGACAGGAAATAACTGGTTAACAGCATGACTTTGAAAGATCATTTCCTGAGAATTAGACTATTTTTCAAAATCAGCAGCATCTTCCCCCATTAATTCAGACACTGACAATGGATGTCAATCACTGCATAGATGGGCTGGTACTTGCTAGAGCAACTACAGTAGTAGACCAAAAATGCAAGTATTTGGCCTCAGGGAACTCAGAGAATCAAAATGCATTCTTGTCAGAGTCTAAATTAAATCCAAAGGGCAACAGTCCATCAGTAATATGCAATTTTCCTAAACCACAGGTCTGAGGAACCGCCCCAGCATCAGCCTGTGTTATCTACATAAAACAGGATAATTTCTTCTCAGCTCTGCCTGGCATATTCAGGCTCCAGACTGTCCAAGAGGATTCAGCTAGACTGTTCTTTGTTGTACAAAACCAAGAGACAATATTTTTTTGTTTCAGATACATCTCTCCATCCTGCCCATACGTACATAGAGTTAAAGCAGATTGTCAGATGCCAATCAGTACTTTAATTGTCCTCCCCCTTGGACATACAGCCCAGCTGGACTAATTCCTAAAGATTCACCTTAGCTCCAAGGGACTTCTTGCCAGGGCTATTAGGATAAGGACCCAGGTCCAGAAGTTCACAATTCTGTCTAACAGCTGATAACCATCCATAAACCCACAACCACTGACACATAAATATCTTGATTTATTCCCAAAGATGAGAATCATAAGAAGTATTTGCTGTGGCTCAGCAAGACTCCCTAGCAGACATACTGATCTATACACTGATAAAACCATAAAGAATGGCCCAATTCTAATTCAGGCACTGAAAACAGCCAAATGCCTTTCTTAGAGCGTCAAACAGGAGGTCCCAGCTACCTACCACACCCTAGTTTTGCAAGAGGGAAATGATTCAACCAGAGTACTGCATAGAGAATAATTATTCCCAAACAGGTAGCATCACCTAACAAATTTTAGCAATACATGGAAGATGTGATGGGACTCAGGTGTGTGAGAGAAATCAACATTGTTCATGGTAGAGAAGGCAACGATTTTCCAGAAAATGTTTATTTTTAAAAGAGGGGAGCAAGAGGATATTCCAGATGCACCTCCTCTAAGCTACCTTCCCCACCCCAATGCTTACCTTTTGTATAAAAAAGGGACAACTCACCATCTTAGTGACCACCTCCAACTCCTACCAATTCAGCCTCTGTATCCTCCCCTAATTCAACATATAGCCACCTCTCCAGAGGAAACTGTTTCCCAAGCACATCGGAAATTAAAGAAAATGCACGTGCAACCATTGCTACCCAGCAGATCTTCCAACGTATGCAAAGTCAGGAGAGCACAATAAGATGAACAAGAAGGGGCTAATGAAAGCAGCCCACGTCACCAGGTTTGTCACCGCTACCGCTGTGTCTGAACACAGGTGAGATGCGGGCAAACACCGGGGATGAGGTTTCACACTTACCCAGCTCCTTACAGGGGAGCACCACGCTCCAGCGGGGCGGCCGAGTAGCTCTGCCATGAGGCATGCCGGGGCATCGCAGCACGGCAGCTGCCAGCAAGCTGCGGCTTCAGGAAACCTAAAACAGGAAAAAAGTGAGTCGAGAGCGAATGTGCTGAAGCCCCTTACGAAACCGGCACCGACAGCCTCCCACAGACAGCTGCAGCATTGCCACAGCTTAAAACCCTGCAAACAACACATCAAGGTTGACTAACCAAAACATTGTTAGTTAAAATGCAATTAAAGCTGGAAGTATGGGCTGTTTAACAGCTATACACACCAGAAAATATTGCAACAATCTCAAACCCAAACATTTTTAACCCAGTAGCAATGCCCAGCAGCAGTTGTTAGCAAACAGATGATCAGACTTTTAAAACATCAGCTGCCCTTCAGTGTTTCATCACAAGGCAAAGTTGACATATGCCTGAAGAAATTGTGAGCTCCCAGCATCTGTAATACTATCTTTCAGCTTTATTTCATCAATACCCATCTCCAAGCTTCATCCATTTGTAAGTTACTTTCAGTCATTTCAAATAAAACATTGTATCTAGAAGCAAGAAAGTTAAAAAGAACAATAACATTTTTTCCAACCATTCAAGAATAACAGTACGAGTTTAAAGATTAACTATGCAACTACTGCGATTTAGGTTCAAGGTGATAATACCTTGAAATAACAAGGATTATCAGAAGTACACCAAACAGTTAGTGTGAGCCTACCAGAAGGCTGAGATATAATTATGCAATTTGCCCTTTAACTTGGATCCGACAGTGGTTTAAGCAACATTTCCCAAACTTAAGGCCAACAGTCCATATTCACAAAGTCTTGTAGGTTGATAATGGCAGCCTATGCTCTCTCAAAACTTCAGAACAAAAGTAGTTTTTAGAACACTGCTTAACAGTAAGGAATCACTGGTCACATTTGAAAACCATTGGCTGCATTAGTGAGTCTCAAACTACCCAAAGACAAAGCAAAAGGCAGAATCCCAGTGCCTCTGCCTCTCCTTGCTTAAGTTTCCCAGTAAAAGAGCATGGCACTGGGAAGATGCTTCAGTATTGCCTCCAACATCCACATCAAGATGCACAAGTGGCATTTTTCAGAACAAGCCCAGACAGCCCATTAAAAAGAACCAAATCTAGGATTAGAAGGGCTGACATACTTGAACACATACTTGTCAAGTATTGGAACAGGCTGCCCGGGGAAGTGGTCGAGTCACCAGCCCTGAAGGTATTTAAAATACGGGTTGACGAGGCGCTTAGGGACATGGTTTAGTAGTGGACAGCTATGGCTGGACTCGATGATCTTAAAGGTCTTTTCCAACCAAATGATTCTATGATTCTAAGTGAGTCAGGAGAAGGAAGAGGAGCCAGAGAGGGTTGCTGGGTTTAGGTCTTCCAAATTCAGAATGGCAACACTGCTTATTTAAAGCTGAATGCAGTCCACACAATCACAACTGGCATAAGCAAAATCTTTTGTATCGGCTATACTTGATTAAATTAGGTTAATTTTCACCATAAAGTTAGAAAAGAATTACTGGTTAAAAAAAAAAACATATAAAATACCCTTTATCCAAAGATTGCTGTAGTTTGAGGAGAACACAGTTCATTCTTCTTACAAAACAGAAGAGGCTAAATTGCTTGAACACAAAAGATAACTCAAATTCAGCTACCAAGTTGTGCCCAGCAACTCTGTAATAATTGCATACAGAACACAAACATGCTTTGTTGAGAACTCATAATATCTAATCAACTATAATTGTAAATTTTATTTTCCATTTGTAAATTACCCAGGGAGCTAACTAGAGAACAAGGGATGTAAAATAATATTCTAGCTGGGGATATTTTGTTAACACATAAGCTTCTACCCACCCCTCCCCTAATGCCTGCAAGGCTCTTCTGATTCTAAACTTATTTTAATTGTTAGCTCCTCTTTGAAGGTATTTCAACTATAACACAAGCAATGCTCTAATGAATTCTCAGCTCTGTGCTATTTTTCCCAAACAGTTCTTTTACATCATCTACAAATTTGGATGCTGAGATGTAGTTTCTATGCTCATGTGCATCTCTGTTTCTGAGGAATATGAATATTCTCATCAAGTGAGATGTCTCAAAGTTTCTAAATTTAAAAAAAATAAAATAAAATAAAAAAAAAACATACACCTTCTACAGGTTTGTTGTTTTCTCACATGAACCCGTTTTGGCACTTACCCTATCAGTTCTTCCTCCACCTGCCCAGTTCCTGACCACTCCTGCTAAGCCATGCAGCTCCACCAGCAAGCATGGCTCTCTGGAGCCAGGGCAGATGGTGTTTGCAGGGTCCAGCCAGTGGCACAGCCCAGGCCGCACCACACCAATGTACTTCTCACCTCTCCCTTACAAGGTTCATCCTATGGGCAAGCAGATTCGGTAATTCGCATTCCTCTCCAAACTTGCCTCTGCCAACACTTATTTTTCAGATGCACGAGTAGTTATCCCCATCCTGATTTCCCAAAACACCACCAAGAGCTACACTAAAGACATGATGTACCTCAGCAGAAAGCAGATGGCAGTCACCTCGTGCTTACAGCATCCAGACACCACGGCTCTTACTGCTTAAGGGCCATTTCTGACATTGTCCCATGTCATGCCTTCCCTATGATGGCATCCGACTACCTTTTGCCACCGATTAAGGTCCCACTGTGACAAGGGTCCTTCCAGAAGGGCATAGGCAGCGCGCAGCATAGCTTACATCTTTGTCTCCTGCTCCAGCAGTGACAGGCAGACCTTCCAGTGAAGGAAAACTATTGTCAGCTGCATCTGTAAGCTGACCTATCCAGAACAAAATATAATTTAAAATAATATAATAAATAATATAAAATAATAAAATAATATAAGAAGAGAACCAAAGGACACTGGCCTGCCTTATGAACAGATTTCTTTTTTCTTTTTATATAAGCTTAAATGTGCTTCTTCGAGGCCAGCAGTCAAGGCAGCCAATACCCCATTTTACCAGCCCCGCTGCAAGAGCCACACCAAGCTCACTGAAAATGCAAAGGCAAACAAAAAGCCAGAAATTCCCTCCATTCCACAGCACTCTGACAAATAATATATAGATGGGTGGAAGAATTAAGCTATAATTAGCAATCTTGTTGACCCAGGTAGTCATCTTGTGTCCTTTAAAAAAAAGCAAGTATTTCCAGGTTGTAAAAAAGCAATGACAAAATGTCACTTTCCTGAAAACCGCAGCTGACAATTTTATACAATAAATAATGCTATTTTATAGTAACAAGTACAACATCAGCAACACAGTAAAGTTAACATATTAACACTGACAGAGATTATCTCTGTTCTCTATTAATCTGCATTCTTTACAGATGGTTATTTATGAAAATTAAGCATGAAGCTGAAAGGTTATCTATGGCCATATTAGCAAACATCTGCTTGCGATTCTGATTTCATGTTTGCATGCTATTCTTGGAAAAGCAACCATTTTCGAGAAGTACCAGATGTGACCAAGTGTTCTTAATCGTAAAATATTCGTTTTAGCAAGATAAAAGTTCAGAGACAAAGCAGGGCCAGGAAAGAAATCATATTCTCTGAACACAACAACTGCCTTACACTGCTCCTGCTGCTGAATACTCCAAGGGAAAAGTGTTTCCAAAGAGGAAAAAAAACATTTTTATTTAGTGTGCCACTACAGATAATTACCTTTCATTTTTAAATATGAAACATTCAAAGGAATAAAAATGAACTCAGTCTCAACTTTAAAGCAGAGATGTTACGCATTACATGAACTGAACCACCTATTTACTCCCAGGCAGTGGGACTGACATGGTACCCTTCAATCTCCAGTGGCAGGAGCTCAAGCAGCCTTCCACAAACCGACTTTAGGGATCTTGACTTACTCCTCAAATGATCTCACCAAGATCCTTCACCACCTACAAGAAGTAAGAGATCAGTAACTTTGGGCTGGGAAGGTGTTGCAGGCAGCAGGCTCTCAAGGGAAGCTCTAGGAGGGAATCAATGTAGACCGAACCAAGGAGGGAGGGGTTGTTTAATTCTTTCTTAGAGCCTTGCTATGTTTAACCTAGTTCCTGAAAATAAAGTTTCTGCACCTTTGAAATATTTGTTCATTATGTTTGATAGCTACACTCTTTGTATGAGTAATACTGTTAATCCAAAAGAAATTTGTAGATAAAGCGTCAATATATTTGTATTACAATACAAAATGAAAGATGTACCCATATAGCTCTATTTTTTATATCTACACGTTTGTAAACATACATATATTCTGTTTATAAATTATCATGGACTCCTTTATTTGCAGAAAGAGTGCTTTTGAAATTACAGAAAAAAAGAGAAATGTAATAATTTAATATTAGAGTGAAGGATTACAAGCTCAGCCACCAACACTTATTGGCCTGATTTGGGGACTTTATTACAGAGTGTCATTTTAAATAAGGGGTCCTGAATAACAAAAGGAAAAAAAAAAATCCACACAAAACCAAACCACCCACATGCCCAGCACCCCCAACCCCCTAGTAGTTCAGAATAACTCTGCTAGACTTGAAAATTACTCTTCTGGTGAACCCCTCATGCAAAATTCTAAGCAACACACTTCATTTACATCCCTAATAAATTTTCAGAGGAACACTATATCATATAAAGATTTGGCTTTCCCAAATACCATATGACAAGAAAACGTTGCACTCCCAAACCTATCTTCAGTCTGCAGTTCTTCTAGGGTTTTTGTTTGGGGTTTTGTTGTTTTTGTGTTTGGGTTTGTTGGCTTGTTTTTGTTGTTTTTTTTTAATTAGTTCATAGAGTTAATTTAATTCTGGACTGGCAAATGACAACTCTCATAACATTTAAAGTAAAACTACAGGTGACAATCAAAGACCTGCGTTATTACCTGATGCTGCTCATACATCCTTTTATGTAAGGAACACTGATTATCACAAATCCCAAGTATTAAAAAGACATAAATTATCCCTTTACCTACAGAAAAAGGAGTTTGATCCAGGAGACTACTGTTTCTTAAAATATGGTCTTAGATCCTTTTCATGTTCTAACGGTTTGAGGCATTCACCGAATACGTGATTCATAATTTGCAGATTTCTCCATTGGATTGAAATATTTCTTAAACAACTAAAATTCTCATGTGACATGGCTCCTTGTGCTGGAGCTTCAAGACTACAAATTATAAACCTCATAATGAAACCGAGTTAAATTCTGTACCCTGAATTTCCACTGTAATTTGTATAATTAAACGATTCATTTAGTAAAAAAATACGACCACATTTTTCAATCTATAATATATACTTCCTATTACTCTCTCACTCCATATCTGATTCCCCTCTAAGACACTCAACTTCAATTTACATGGACTCTAGCAGCTTTTTTCCCCTCAAATATTTATCAAGGTTTTTTTGACGCTATGTTTGTCCTACCCGACACACCAGTCTTTTGATAGCGGGAAGAAATCCTAATAACTTCATAGTTGCTTAGATCATAGAACTTCCTGATATGGGCAACAAATAAATGGATAGGAAACAGAAAATTCTCTTCAAATAAGAGGATTTGTAAACTACGATGTGCTCAAGATTTGGAGGTTTTAGTATATCAAGAAAAAGCAAGAGAACAGTAGAAATCAAGCTATTTTAAAATTATTAAGAGTTTTTCATTTAACACACTAACATACTTCAGAATTTTGTGTTTAAGAAATGGCAGGAGTCCGCTCCTTCTCATGATGCTCCTTTCCTTGTGATGGGGTAGCACAGTGTGTATTCCTAAATGACATGATGTGGAGAGCAAAGAAAGGAGATGAACAACTGAACACTAATGTAATGGTGAATAAAGAGATTATCAAATAAAATTAAATTCTAAATATCAAAGCTTCTTTGTGCACCTCAGAAGACACGAGCTGCCCTGTTCTTTTATGGCTCAGCAATGCTTTCACATGTTTTGCTTTTCATTCTCTTGGCCCATTGGTGCATTTTTAAGACTCAGATTAAGGCTCCCAGAAGGGAACATGTTATCTTCCACACAAAGCCCTGGAAGGGGCAAGGGTTTCCCTGTGTCAGCCAGGCGGGGAGGCAGCACCTGGCAGCAGAGTGGCCAGCAGAGCGGGGTCACTCACCAAACCCCCGTACATCACAGCCGACACCTCCCACCCTGCTCTTCCCAGCGCTGGAACAGGACTTTGGGCTGGGTGGGCTGCAGGCTTTTGTTTTAACATTTGGGACCTGGAGAAGATTTCTCACCACCACCACAATGAGCAGGGGGAGGTTGGGGGTGTGGAATTTAAAAAGTGTATTTTCCCCTTTTTGCTTACCCTTCTCTGAGGCACAAGAATTCACACAAGGGCCAAATGATACAAAAATCTGCCACTGCACATACAAGAGGCAGGTCCAAGAGATACCCTGAAAGAAGGGGACTCTGCTGAGGGGTGAGTTATGCCACATTAAGCTATATAAAATGTAATTAATTGAAATGCACAGCACAATGTAAGTAGGGGAGAGCCCATTTCCCCTCCCATCCATGGGCCAAGCAGAGGTGATGCCTGCAGCCACAGAACAAAATGCAGAGCATGCCTTAAGCTACCTACACAGGAAGGCAATGGCTCGAGGACTCTTCCTGGGACAAACAGGGGCAATACGATGGGAAAATGCAGAAACAGACACAGTAGCAACAGAGCAAAGGCAGAGGAATAGAAACACCAGAAATCATCCATTTAATGCAAAAGCACAAGCAGATCTGAAATCCTTCCAAGTCTCTTCAGCAATGATGTGCGCTTTGGTAAACAAAAGTAGCTTTTAACGTACTTTCCAATTGAAATTAATTCCTCCAAATGGAAGAGTAAAGCAGAAGAGCTTCTGTTTTGGATATATAAAAGCATCCAAATGCCATTCCTTACACATCTCTGCACCCTTGACATCACTTCAGGTGCAAGCCTAGGGGCCTAACACCCCAGACAGATGGGCAAGTCGCACCTACACACAAGTGGTACCTTAGCTACTGTGCACAAGAACATCTGCATTTAGCTATGGTGCCTTGAAATCAGAAATCTAGTCAAGAACGAACTGCTTTCTGCAATCAGATAAGCTATAAAGCTATTATAAAGTCATATGTTTTAGGTCTCTGCTATTCTTTAAAATTCTTCGGCATAAAGAATACCTTTACTGAATTCCTCCTGCCTAAGAGAGCAAGATGTTAAACATGTGTAAAAATGGGGGTTCCCTTTGGGGGGGGGGGCATGGGCAACAGAACCCCATTCAGGATCGTCTCCAAATAGCATAATCCACCAAAGAAGGGAAAGGATAAACGAGACTTGTGTTTTAAGTATTTACATCACTGTACTTCATATCTTTGCATCTTAATAATTTTCAGCTTACTCTGTGCCCTTTACAGATATTTGTTCAGAATTTTTAAAATGTCAGCCACAAAAATAAAGCTAGTAAGGAAAAGTAAAACTTTATCATTCATGAAGAGTTGCCAGCAACTCTAGAAGTCCACTGCACGCCGGCAGCCTACACGAGAAAGGGACTCTTGTTCTTGCCCTGCACACAACGCCCCACGTAACCTTTAAAACTCCGCTGGATACATAAAATAGCATTGATCCCAGAGCCCCGGGAAACAAGGCCCTGCAAATAAGAGAGTTAAGCCACAGATGTCCTGTCAAGGACAAATCCTGTCTTGTGCGCCCAGCCCCAGCCAAGCGCGGCGGCGGCGGCGGCAAGGGGCGCAGCCGGGGTCGGGGACCTGGGGTGCCCCCGGGCGGAGCAGCCACCGCGACCCAGCGCAGAGCCGCCGCGCTCCCTCCCGTGGCCGAGAAGGACCGCGGCAGCAGCCCAGCCTACTCACTTCCCTCCCCTGCCTCAGGACACGAATCCCGAGTTTAAGAAAGGGCAGCGGGTGCTGAACTCCTCCCTGCGCCACAGATCTCATGCCCCAACTTCCACGTAACCTCGCCCTCCCAGCAAAGCGTGCCGTTTCTCTTCTCAACCCTCCCGCAAACATGAGTGGGATTTGCTCCTTCATAGGCAAAAAAATTTAAAACAGTTAACTGCTGTGTCGGATGCTAGTGAATGGTCTAATTTATTGTGAATGATATAAAGCATTCAGAGGTCTGGTCTTTATTGAGCAATCCAGAGACCAAGCTCTGTGCCAGAGACCATAAAGAGAATCCCATAAAAGAACTGGTTACGAGACTTGCATTATGAAATTACAAAAGTACAGTAATAGGATCTTGATATCTACCCATGGAGACACTTGGCTTTAAGAGAAAATTTGTAGCATTTAACATAAACGAGACAGCACCTTGAAACCAGTTAAAAAAAAAAAAGTTAACCTACCAGTAAATCTGCACCTACAAGTAACCAAGGAAGGTACAGTGACCTTTGTCAGGTAGACACAGAAGAAACATTTCTTATGTGTTATGGATACACTTTTTAAGCTAAAACAAAGTTAATATAGAATGAATGTCCTCACTGCATCATTTAGAAACTTTTAGATGTCATATTGCAATTTCAATAACAACATCAGAAACTAATAGTCATGGGTTTTTAGACACCAAAACAATACAACTCCAGCCAAACAATTCCAGTGCACGCGCGTGCTCTGTTAACATTAAAGCAAACATCAGAAGGAAGAATCTCTCACACTTAGACTCAGCTGCCTCCAAGTTTTTGCCCTCAAGTTTTCACTCATGAAGGTCCATCCATTAGAACTGAAAGAGGAGCTCAGACAGAGGCTGTGTGCAACCCCTGCCTTTTCAACAGCTGTGACATTTACCTGCATTGGGGATAGTTAATGATGCTTATTAGCATGCTGACAGCTGATGTATTCATCATTAATACCATCATTGGATACAGCAGCAGTTAGAAACTTCACAGTAACACAGACAAAGCCTGAGAGACTGCATCTGCACTGAACTCTAGCTCAGTGGCATTAGCACTTATCGGTCTGTTTTCTCATCATTGCCATCACACTAAAAAAAAGGAAATAGCTTTATGCTTTCCTGCCCCCATGAATGTTGAAGTTTGTTCATCCAGCTGCAAAGTTTCAACAGAAGGCACATAAACAGCCCTCAGCAACTTAAGATACTAGGGTATAGGAGATGTGCGTTTAAACCTACCTAGGCTGAGGAATTGCTGAATGTCTTTCCCATTTTCATGCCAAGTGATGCTGGAAGTGCTAACTAGGGGCTGAAGAGTAGTAGTTCCTTAAATTAGCACTCACATGACACCTACTACAGAAGGACTACCAGTTTGAAGGCAGCAACATACAAGCTAACTTGCAACACTACTGAAAGTGCTTCCAAGTAACCTGCTTGTCTTTGACCTAAAATGACCCAAACTATTCATAATCAGGTCCAAAGTTTCAGAGGAGCAGAGAGCTAAGTCAATAACTAAACATTGGCTTTTCTAGCTGGACAACACAAATCAACAAGGCTTCAGGAACCAGGTCCTGGTCTCAGCCTCACACACCACTTTGCAAATGCTAGACTTCGGACTTCTCGCACACCCAATACTTGGCATTGCCTCAGATGCCTAAGCTCCATGGAGACAGGATATCAAACATAAGCCACAATCGGCATTTCCTCGCTCTCTGCACCTCCTGCCCCAGGAAGCAGGTGTTAGCTTGGATTCTGAGGCACCCAACTTCTCTGCATGCAAAAGAAACAGTCCAAGAGCATAGGTGAAACACCTAAGTCAGGGAACTGACCCTCTGCTTCTAAAATCAAATTGCAAAGCCTCCTGTTAGATGACACAAACAACAAAGGCAAGACCTAACACAGAAGCACACACCAACCATACAGGCTGGAGAAACCCATAACACTATTTTCACTGTGAGGACAATCAAGCAGCAACACAGGCTGCCCTGAGAGCTTGCGCAGGCTCCATCCTTGGAGTTTTTCCAAGACAGGACTGGATCAAGCCCTGAGCAACCTGGTCTCATACCACAGCTTCCCCTGCTGTGAGCAGGATGCTGCTCTAAAGATCTTCTGAGGTCCCTTCCAGCCTGATTTATCCCACAAGTTCTTATGATACATGCCACAACATGTCATGCAATTGGACCTTGATGTTATCCTAGCCTCTGGGAGGTACTATTATGGAGTTACATACAGATTAGTAAAAACCAATTCCATGAATAAGACTTTGTGTTTTACCATTCTCAAAGTTCCAATCCGGCCCAAAATATTCTTTATTATTGGGAGGAAGTAATGCAAATACTTTTCAAAACACTATCAGCTAGATACCGCTATTCTCCAATAAGATTTCTGAAGCAAGATGCTCATCCAACTTTTGCCTAACCCAAAATAAAATAATGAACTGTTGCTTCTGGAAACCAACCAGATAGTAGACCACAACTCTTTTCTTTTTAAGAACAGAAAAAGATTTTTTTTGGCAAGGAGTCATGAAACTATGCGCTAGATTTTATGATTTTGTGATAAACATTAACTTTGCTAAATTAAAAAAAAAAAAAAAAAAAAAANATTTAAAGTCCCATATTAGAGAAACAATGTTGCCTTTTTATGGCTATCTATTACATACTAGCTGAATTTCAATAATCAATTGTAATTCAGCACCATATCATCTATTTATATCCACTGTTCTCAGCCAACTGCAGATTACTGCATGCTCTTGAAAAGTTTGGCCAGGATTTCAGCATAGTTGGCAAATGCAAGCTGGCAAGCTCTTAGCCAATTAAAGTCTTTATAATGACTATACCACCACATACGAGACTGCTAGAAATGGGACTGGACAAAGTACAAAAACATCTAACAGTCATGCTTATGCAACTCCTTCGTGCTTCTCTCCAATTTTGCTTCACTGATATTACGGCAGCATACTACAACTATTTCATCACTTTTTAAGCTGAAGATGTTTAAATATTAGCTCCATGTTCCAAATATGTTAAAAGAGGATTATCCATACTAAAATATGGTTTATTAGAATAAGTGTTACAGCAGAAAGCATTTCCTCACTAGATGCGTAATACATGTTCAGCCAAAGTATTAATTGCATACTCCATGACTAAGTAACAAATATGTATAATCCATCCTTATGGATTTCAAAATGAAGACAAAATTCCACAAAACTTTTTCCAGCAAACATTTCCAAGTAACCTCCATACAGAGTCAGAGCAATAAAGGACAGAAAATATTTCCTATGGCAGAATTTAGACTCTTGCCAGACAGAGGCAGTTTCCAAGGTAGGACTCTTGGAAGAACTAAAGGAGGGTAGATTTAGGCTAGATATAAGGAAAAAATTTTTTTTACAATGAGGGTGGTGAAGCACTGGAACAGGTTGCCCAGAGAGGTAGTGGAGGCCCCATCCCTGGAAACATTCAAGGTCAGGTTGGACGGGGCTCTGAGCAACCTGATCTAGTTGATGATGTCCCTGCTCACTGCATGGGGGTTGGACTAGATGACCTCTAAAGGTCCCTTCCAACCCAAAGCATTCTATGATTCTATGACTCATCGTTACTAAAGCAATACTCAGTCTTAACTATCTTGACAGTCCATGTTCTATGTGACCCCAAGAGAACCCTGTAGCTTTTCCCCATTGGCATCCCAATATCCAACAGCAATGTAATGCTGAACTGACATGCTCGCAGAGGGTCTTCTATTATTCTATTTTATGCAATACTGCAAGAAAAAGTTGGTTGAAACAGGAAGTAGTATGCCAGTGATGAGGAAAAATTTAATACTGCTACATTTCACTTTTAAGAACCTTCCTAGGTTGAAAAGCTATACACAATTAGTTTCTAAAACAGTTAGTGAATGCCTAAATATAAGCAGTCTTACATATTATACTGTACATTATACCCGAGTTATGCAGCAAGACTGGATTTACGCAATATAGTTTCAATGAATTCTAAGGAAAGCAGAGAGTTAGGAAGCAACATTAGTCATGTGGTAACGCATTTCACAGCCTGTAACATTTTTGAAATTCTAAGAACACATCACAAACTGAAAATTAATAAATAAATATATATTTTGTTTGTTCCCCAGAAAACCTCCTCTGAGACTTGGGACTCCAGCTAGAGAGAGGTCTGTTTGAACTGTATATCCAGACACGGGAACAGATAGATGGAGCACACACAGCATCAGCTGGGTCAGCCATAGCATCACACCTAGAGAAAAAAAGGAGCAGGAGGGATGCATGTACATTGGGATGCATGTTGTCCAGAACTCCTAAATCTGACAAGGCTAAGTTGCATCCTCCAGAGTTAAGAGGTCCTTTAGCCAGTAGTGCAAGCAGCGCTTCCTGCTCCATCCTTGTAAAGGAAATGAGCATGAGCACAAGAAACATTGAAACCCTCTTTTGGGAAAGAAAAGAAAACTGAATGAAAGGGAAGCACCAGGTAGGCAAGCTGAAGAGTAAAATGCCAACTTTTGTGAGTTTGACATATATAGCATCTCACCCATAAGCAAAACCCCGGAAGTTTTTTGTTGTGGTGGTTTTGTTTGTTTTAAGTTCCATCCTTCATCAAACACTCACCCACAATCACAAAGCTTGGAAGGATGCCTCTAAAATTCCACCTCAAAGAAACCCATATCTTTTTTAGCAATACTGACTGAGCACTGGCACAGGGTGCCCAGAGAGACTCTGGAGTCTCCATCCTTGGAGGTGCTCAAAAGCCACCTGGACAAGCAGCTCTAGGTGAGCCTGACTGAAGTTGGCAGGGATCTCTGGAGGTCATCTTGTTCAAGCTCCCTGTTCAAACAGCCCATGATGCTCTCAACCAAACTCCTACTGACTTCCACAGAGGCACCATTTCATGTCTCACCATGCTCAAAGAAGGGACATAGAATGCCCCTGCATCTCATAAGAACTACAAACTGATTTGAGTCTATACTGCATAAAAAGAAAAAAAAAAAAAAAAAACACACACAAATTGCACTTCAGAAGGGAGCAGTTTGGGGCCTAAAGTAAAAAGATGCAGAATGTTAGAAGAGGAAGGAAGAGATACAAGGAAAAAACCCTATATGGTAACAAATACAACACCTACACTGTATGAAAAAAACCAAACACCCATGGCCCACAAGATTCTACAGACTTACTATTAAACTGCACAAACTCGAACACTGTATCAAGTGATTTGGAGATACTCCAATGAGTCAGTGAAGGGTTTCCTGAGAGGTTTCCAATGGGGAGCTAAAGGAGGGTTTGTTCCCCTTCCCGCACCCAAGGAAACCGGAGCAAAAGGGATAACAACTTAATCAAAAAAAGAAAACCTTTACTATCAAGGTATATTTCTGGAGGGACCACTGCACTGCCCCAATCCATTCTGTCCCAGCCACAAAACCTGTTTCTTTTCCTGGCATGACCCACCGCCCTAGCACAAATAACGTTATTACCCCAAGACCTGCCAGCATACCTCAGTGTTAGCAGCAAATATCTCAGTGTTTTCCTTGATTTTTCTATACATGTTTGGAGTTATTTCATTTCATGCTGGCTTGGAAAACTACCATTCCATTATTTAATGAATTCTGAGGCATTCAAGAATATAGCAAATTCCAGCTTATATTAAATGAAAAATGGAAGAAACACTATTATTCAACTGTGACAAAAAAAAAAAAAGGCAGTTTTGCATATATAAACTATGTATACAAGTTCCCAGGCATCTTTAGTGAATACAAATCTATGAATACAAATCTAGAGAGACTTACAGATAAACTTAATGTCAAGCATTATGCACAAGTCTTCACTGGATCAAGACCAAGGACCTCACCATTTTCAGTCAGAAGGATTTAGGTGTCCGGTGTGACAGAAGAATATCCCTTTGCACCACAGTACAACACATTCAAGGAAAAGCAATTTATTTTTTGCAGAATTAAAGAATAAGCGATGCCTGGTTGGAAAGCACTGTTTTCGAAGAGGCCCAGAGGCCCAAATAATTGCAGTAGACTGGAAAGGCCTTCACCCCCAGGTCAGCAATTTACATGCCAGCCAGGCTATTTATGAGGGAAAGCAGTTACCACCGACCACCCTTTGGATGCTCAAGTTGCCAGTTTCAGTACCATTTCCGGGGTGCAAACGTGTACAGATACCATGGCAAACCAGTCATGTGGACTACTTCAGCAGAAGAGCCCAGAACTGAGGTAGTACACAAAATTAACTAATCAGTTACCAGAACTGGACTAAGATAACTAAGCCGGGTCTGCAGTACAATTCCTCTCTACAGGCTCGAGCTTCTGCCCACCACAACATTGTCAGATGCAGGATCAGCATAAGGAATGGTAAGTAAAAATAACCTTTTATCCTCCATCAGATTGTTAACTCATTACAATTTGATATAAATGATGGGTCAAATAGAAAAAGAAAGTCCACAATTTTCCTCTTTCCCTGCCAGCTAACATTAGTTCCACCCCACTTTCCCAGTTATTTCTTCAGTTCCCTCCCTCTCAGCTTGCTTCGTGTCCTTTGCCTTCTTGCTTTGTTGCATCGTCCTTTCAGTCCCATATTTGCCACCCAGTCTACTTTCTCCTCATTACTTTCTTCACTGCTTGTAACTTAACTTCTAATAGTCCTCTGTAAACACTAACTGATAACCAAGATAATGATTATAAAAATAAGCCAGTCTTGTCTTAAAGGTTGTTTTATAGATACAGAAGTCTTTAAGTACTTCGGTTCTCAGTACATGGATAAATTTTTCCATATGTATGTAAAAATCCCAAGTGTCACAGGGATGCTAAAGAATATCAAAACAGTGAAAATTCAACCATGGCTGAGAGTTAGAAGAGGAACTAGAACTAAACATCCTCATTTTCAACTCTGAGTGAAAGACAAGCTTCAAAATCATTAACTGTCTCCTGCTTACAGCAAGAGGTCACAGCAAATGTCAAACACAAGAGAGCCGTTCAACTAAGGGCAACCTTACAAAATCCAAACTATTACCAATAGCAGCCTAGACGTCATCCTCACCCCAACAAAACCACTGCCCGGACAGTGACTATCACACAAGACTCCACACTAAAGAGCTGCCAAGCTTTAACCTTCAGTGAAGAGAAATGAATTTATTCTTTCAAGAAACAATTCTGCCATACCAGAGTATTGGCTTCCTTAGGAATATGTCAGAAAGAAAGGCAAGCGATCTTTTCCCACCTCTTCCTATAGCCTAAACCAAAAGCTACACATATGGAGTAAGAGCACAATAATTTATCACAAAGCAATAAACAGAAGATTGCTATTTCAAATAGGAAAGTAGGTAGACAGCAAGTTAACTATTCAGAACATCTGTCTAAAAAAAAAAACCAAACAACCCAAAACCACCCAACCAAACAAAAAACCTCCACAAAACCCACAATGAATAGGAATACAAAGGCAATGCTTTTATGGAGGGGGCGGGGAGAGGGAAGCATATTCCAGACAAAATAAGTAACTAAATGCAGTGGTTTTCTTCAATGGCCATTTTATTGTTGTACACGGAATGCTTTAGAAAACATAGCTGGTATAAACTATAGCAAATTGTCAAAACAGTTTTAGAATAATTCATCTGCCATACAGGAAAAAAACGTATATAGTTCCAAGCACAGAAGCGTTAAAAATACTCAGTACTAAACCTCCTCCCCTAATTTTGCAGGGATCTGTGGATCAAGGTTCTCTAAAACCCACAAGCCTGAACTATGACATTATATAAAATCTTTGGGCCAACGCACATCAGTCAGAGCTCCAAGTACGCACAGTATGAAGTCAGAGCTAGTTTCTGATTGCAGAAAGAGTTGTGCGCTATTAACGCTGCACCCTGTACACTGTACATACAGCAAGACGAGCTGTGCACATAGACCTTCCTGCATGCATTAGTTTGGGTGTTATCAAAGGAATTCGAGATTAGGTTGTATTTCTTGGTAAACATACAGTTAAGAAAAAAAAAAAAGTTGTTATATTTAGTTGGAGATCTTCTAGCTTGGTCACTGTATAAAGACGTCATTCTTAGCTAGATGATACAGACTTCTACACACTGCATACTCACTGCACTTTGCTTTGCACAGTTCACAAGGTCAGAAGAAAAAAATAAATAAATATGGCTTTGATTTTCATCTCTAACTTGCAGAAAGTCTGTTAATTAAAAGTCTCCAAGTTTATATCTTAATGTTTGATATTATGCAATACTTTGTCTAATAGCCTAACTATGCTTTCACAATAAGGAAAAGCTACTGTCCACGTAGCCTTTCTGAGCAACCCAAGACACGCAAATGATCAGCTGGTGATTTCCCTGGCAGTACACAGCGCTCATCTGCAGAGCTCCAAATAAGTATTTTGAAGGCATCAGGACACAGAAAGAACAATAAATGAAAGTGAATTAAGAATGACAGATTTTAAACAACAGCACAAAAATAAAGCACTAAACATGACACTTAAATACCCTGAGAAACTTACATCACCATGCCCACCAATACTGCATTCAGGGGCTGAACTTTGTCAAACACAGACAAGTCAAATTCTGCTATTCTTGAAGTTAACAATAGTTTTGCATTAACTCCGGAAACAGCAGCAAAAGTTGGCCCCTGGCTGACAGCAGATCATACCTCGGGGCACATGGGCAAAGACACAGGCAAAGCCCCCCCCCGAGCATCTCCCACCCTCACGCAGTCCCTGCGAGCAGGGCAGCGGGTCGAGGCTTGGGGACCCTGCACTTGAGATGTCTGGAGAGCCGTGCTTTCCTCCTTAGGGCTCAAAGGAAAAGCTTCCGACTCAAACTGCACATTGTTAAAGGATTATTTTTTTTCTCTCCACCAAAAAGCACAGTAATTCCGTTGCTGAAAGCTTTTGACTACAGTCAGCACATGCAATACACACACACCCCCTTCATATTTTGGGGGGAAAAGTCATTTTTGTGGTACTCTATGCTTACGAATAAGCGACTTCTAAGTTTGAGATATTCGGAAGTTTACTCACAAGCAGAAGGCACACAGAGGTACGCACGCACAGGGACAGCCAGACCAGCCGAAGGATGCGGCGCTACCGAAGCACCCCGGCCCGGCCGCCGGAGCCCACCCGTGTGCGGCCG
>VYZW01012775.1:53606-66202 GCA_013401315.1 Balaeniceps rex
CGAGCCGGGCCGGCGGGGCGGGCCACACCGCGCAGCCCGGCGCAGCCCGGCGCCCGCTCGTCCCGCAGGAGGACAGGGGGACCCCTGCCCTCGGGGGGGGAAGGCAGGACCTCTGGGGTGCCGAGGACCGTCCTAAGCCCCTCCGCGAGTGCGGTGGCAGCTCGGCCCCGCTGCACGCACGCCAACCCCCCCCGCTGGCCCCGGATCCTTTCCCCGAGGCGGCTGCTTGCCTGCAGCTGCTGGGTAGGGATTGCCCCCGTGCTGTCAATCACCTCCCCGGTGAGGAGCTATAAATATTTATTAGGCATCCTAATAGCTGCATCAAGCTAAGCGGAGCACTTCGTTCGTGTCGCTCCTGTGACTCAGACCTCCAAAACCAGTCCTACACGTGCTTAATTTTAACTCGCTCACGCACTGCCCCGGCTGGCTCCGCACCGGGGAAGGGGTCTCCTGCCACAGCCAGGTGGAGAGGTTTGCTAGCAGGGCGTCAGCGTGTGCCCCAGCACCTGAAACCTTCCTCCCTCCTCTTTAAGGGCAGCCAAATGTTTGCTGGCTTGAGTGGTTTCCATCGGAATACATCCATCAGCGGGGAGGCGACCGTCTTTTTCTGCGGGAGTATCGCATTAGTAGACCTGTTTGACAAACTGGGCTTTTATGCTCTAATAGAGCTGTGAAAAATATCTTAAGCGAAAATCTGAATTCACAGGGAGCCCTGAAATAAGAAGTTAATCTTGGAAGGAGTTAGCTGTGTAATCCCTCTAGAAAATGAGGATAAAAAATGATAGAAACTTTCCACAACTGTATCTGTGTTTATAAAAAAAAAAAAAACAGGGTCTCTCAAGACAGAAAAAATGTGTATGAATGAAATATACTAAATTCAGCTCTTTTTTTTGTTTGTTTTCCCCCCTTACAAAAATGACTCGATGCTGAGTGGCATAAAACCACACTGATAGGAGCTCGCCAAGCTTCAATATCTCCTGCAACAGCTGCCATCTTTGTAACTTTTGCTTATCTGGGAAATTTTAGAGGTAAGAGTGAGAAAGATCAAGACAGGCAGCACTTAAAAACCCTGATTACAAAGGCATAAGCTTGCATTGGTTTATTTTGATGGAGTTTTTTGCAGGTTTTATTTTGCAGGTGATCTTTAAAATGGAAACAGCTAGTAACACAATTTTGGTTTCTGCTTTTCTGCACCTCCTGTTCCCAACCAGCTGACACTTCTGTCTGGAAGCTGAACAGTCTGAGCTTGACCTGTCTATCATGAAGCACATAGCTTTGTCTGCATGGAGTGCTGGGGAAAAAACAGCAGCTATGAAGTTGAATAATCCCACTTAAACATAAGTTAGAGCTGCAGCAAAACATCATTCATGCATATTCTTCCAAACTTCATGCTTGCTAATATAAGTAAATAACTAATTGGCAGTTTGCCCATCTCTCTGAGATTTTAGAGTAGATGCCTTAGAGGGAGATCTTATTACCAGGACTTTGGTTTTGCTAAGTATGATACACTGCATTTATGCCTGTGGTAAGAGGTAGTATTTGTATTTGTATTATAGCAACGCACAGGGGCTGCAGCTGAACTGAGGCTCGGCTGGGCTTTCCACTGACCATACGCGCAGCCTGTCTTGGAGATTTACAGTCCAGAGTAAGCAGATAAGACGGGCAAGAGATGGCAGGGGAAACAGAAGCACAGAAAGGTGAAATAATTTGCCCAGGACCGTGCAGAAGGTCTGCAGCAGTGCTGGATGCAGAGCTGGTGCTTCTGATGCAGCATGCCTGTACAACAGTTCCAGCGATGCCAACCATTGCCTTAAAAGATGAACTGAGCATAGTCCTGAAAATCAAATGTACAAACTGTGTTTTTTGTAATAGTGTTTGTTGTTATGATGCATTAATTTATCGAGGTTTTCTTCTTCTCAACAGCGCTAAGCACTAGCAGCAAAAGGTGTTCAATACAATTTCATGCTGGTGTCCTGAAGCCAGGCTATTTCAACAGAGTTTTCCTCTTTCTTGCTAAATCTCCCCATTTCTTGCCAAATTGCAAAATTAGTGAATTCAGATTGGGTTTCCCAAGCATTAGTGCAAATTATTGCCCCTCCACTGAAGATACTTGTGAAAGGAATAATTTTTGAATGACATTTGACTTTACACACCAGAAATAAAAGTAAGAACCTTTATGCCTTATATGCCCTTATGTAAAATACAATACCTACAATGATGGTAGCTTAGTTCATGATCATAACATTAACTACATTTTTCCAGCTTTGAATTTTTCACTTAAAGTAATCCTGTGGACTTACTGTCATTACTTGTAATGCCTCTTGGGCCATAAGTTCCTACAGTAGAGTGTGCTTTTATACAGCTAACAAGATGGTGATTACTGCAAACTGGGGTAACCTTAAAGGAAACTTCTGTAATGGATACAATCACAATATTAACAGTATCATTATAATAAGCTGAAAAAAATATGCCTTTGCATTTAGCAACGTTTCAGATTATTTCATTCAAAACCAGCTGAAATGATCTACCTCAGCATTTTCAAAGGAAGCTATTCAGTCCAGCTGAGACCAAATCTGTGTCATTTCTTTCCAGAAAGGGAAGGAGGAAGCTGTGAGGGACTGAAAGGAAGATGCTGCCCTGCAAGGACCCATCTATACACTGCCATGTGCTACATGAAAGGGTCCTGCTGTGGAGATACTGCTTTGCAGCACCCACAGAGGTCCTGGGTGACTTCTGCTCTCACTGACACCGGCAGAGTCAAGGTCTCCTGCTGTCTCACAGGATCCTCCCCGAGCCTTGCTGAACAGCAGCACTGAAGGTCCCAGTCCTACACAGTGATCTGTACAGGGAAAATTACTTCATCTTATAGGAAAAGCCCAGTGATGTCCATCAGGTTTAGTACAGGACCAAGACCCCCGTCTGTTGGCCTAACAAGCAGGTTACAGCCCAAAGCCTTGTAAACATGTACTTGCAACAACGTACTTACACCAGTGGAAACTTCACAGATTAAATCCTTGTCTGGGGTTTATTCAAACCCATTATTACTCAACTTAAGATGACCTTAAGAAAGTATATGCCCAGTCTTCACTAAATTCTTGTGAATTAATACCTTACATTGAAATACTGCATTTCCATCTGCAGACAAGTACTAATTTTTCATGTACTCCTGTTGAAGTAAACAATCATTTTCCCTATGGGCAGAATAAGGGTCTTAGAGATGCTAAAAGTACCATCTTCCCCATTCACTGGGATTTTGCAAAGGAAATCCCTTTTCAATGTTGTCTTCAGGTAAAGTTAATTATTTGATATCCGTTAGCTGTTATATACAGCTTCTGTAACAACTACAAACAGCAAGGTACTGATATGCAGCTATTCACTAGTGGAAAGCAGTAAGCAAAATGTTGAGTCAGCTGGAGATATTCCATTCTAAGATGAAGATTTACATTTTAAAAATATTTGGTATTGTGATAGGGTTCTTGTGACGATGTGTTGTGCTTCACTAAGTATCCCGTTTACAAGAAAGTTCTCATTCCCAATCGCACCATGAGAAATGAAGGGAATTTTTGTAGATGCGATATCCATAAAACTTCTGCATTCACTGATGTTGTTGCTTTGTTGTCTTTCTGAGACAAACATGAGGTTGCTTTAAATTACCATTACATCTAAAACTGTTCAGCCTAAACATGCCTAAATAATCCCTTTTGTTTTCCAAGAGTCAAGTAGAGATGGGGAGTATTAAAAAAAACCCAAACACAAAACTTCCCCAAAAGTTTTATCACCTTACAAAAGGGAAGAAAGTCTAATACAATATTTTCCTTGTCTTTCATTTGCTCCCCACCTTCTGTTCTTCTACAAAGGAATATCTAACTTTCATGAATGTACACATTCACTTGATCTCTGGGTCTATGCAGTGACGTTCACGCTGGGCAATGAAGTATTTCAAGACACCCGAATTGATTAAATATAGTATTGCGCTGCTGCAGAATTACTTAGGGAAGGCGCAGTTCCCAGAAAGCGCTGTTCACAGCAACACAGCCACTGCAACAGAACCAAACCCCCGGGGAGGCTGCGAACTTGCGCTTCGGCTTCTGAGCCAAATTCATCCCCCTTGCAGCACAACCTGGCATCCATGTCATTGAGGAATTCATTTAGTCTTTTACATTTTCCATGGCTATAGCATTCATTTGTTTTCATTTCTGTCTTGTGGAATGATCTTTAGACTTTATTTATATTTTCCTGGATTTAATTCAGATCTCCAAGCAGGGAGCTCTGCAGAAAAAATGTCCTTCAAACTTTCTGCATTTAAAAAGAAGGGAATATTCCAAGACACGGTCTCATCCCAGCAACATTCTCACCCTCTTGGAGCACACAATCCTCCTTGAAACTACAAGCAGCAGGGGGAAAAGAGTTTTTTAAAAATATTAAGAAAATACACACAAAACATTTATGTTTATCAAAGAGTATCATAGAGTTTTGTAACTATGTAGCAGAGTACTCAGCCAATTTCAATAATGTTTTCAAGCAAGAGAGAGGTCTCAAAAATAATTAAATTCCTATGAAAATCAACTGCTTGAGTGCCCACGCCCAGGACACAACAGGTGGGATCCAGCTAATTCGTCTCTGGTGCAGCAGCTTTTCCCATGGGGGCTTTTCCCTGAGCTACAAAGTATTCCGGAGCACCAGCACTTTCCAGGGCAGCTCTGTGAACTGCTGGAAAACACAAGGTCAAGTCCATAGCAAGTGCCCAGACCTGGGTTTGTAAATGAAGAGTCCTACATGTCAGCTGAGTGGACACAGGTAGAGTCCAGGCTGGGGAGTCAGGGGAGCATCTCCAGCTCTAGTGCCATAGTCATCAATATCTCTGGTGTGGGTGTTTGCAACAGAGTCCTGGTTCTCCCCCGTGAACCTAATCCCAAATCTGCATTTTTCTCTGCTTCTACTGGAAAAAAGACCCTGATTAAATGTTTTCTTTCAACACTAAATGGCTTCTTTGGATCCTTCAAAGAACTGAAAGCTTCTTTTTGCGTTCCCCAGTCCCAAGTATTCACTTGTTTTCATTTGAGCCAAAAGAGAACCGATTGACTCCTCTGCCCATTTTGGCACAAAGTGGGGCAAGGCCATTTTCTGCCCTTCCTAGCAATTCAGTTTCACTCACTTTACAGTTTAATTTACTTATGTGTTTTCTATGCATTGCTGAAGAAGACTAGGTTTCTGATGCTACAAGAACATGATGACCTTGGAATCATCTAGTTTTGAATAAAATGTATTGAAGAATATATTAGAAAACAAAAGGTCACATAAAAAAGAGGGTTTAGGCTTGAACTCTGTATTGGACTATGTCCACTGAAATTACATTAAAATGCCAAATGTCATAACATTTCAATAAAATGGAAATGAACAATGACACATCAGCATTAATGGGAAGGCAACCCAAACATTCTCCAATCTCTTCCTAGCTAAGTCAGGCATTCTGCTGCTGGCTTCAGTGGGAGTTCATAATGTGTAACTGAGAGGAGAAGAGTAATAAGAGGAATATGTTGAACAATCAGCCAAACTCTTTTGGTAGGGTGTTGAAAGCTCCTTGTTGTCAGCCTTCCTGGGGAAGGTCAGAGGATGGGGACAAATGCTGTATCCTTGTCTTCACTAGCAACTGTTGGCACGTAGGCTTATGAGATGCTGCTGAAGCATTGCCAGCCATGGTTTTGCAGCAGCAATGGGACAGCAACTGTTCTGCAGTGCAGGCAAGATGCCAGAGAGCAAGTGTGTGTGTACATGTTTGTTTTACATGTTTGTCATTTATATACCTGTTGCCAAGAGAAGAAGGACAGCTAAACACTCAATATAAAACAAGGTTATGAAGAGCAATGCAAAAAAGGAAGTTCACCCTCTCCTCACCTCTACAAATAGGGATTAAGAAATGTTCCAGAACTACCTAACATGTGAATGCGTATTTATGCTGTCAAATTTCCTTCTGGAAAAAGATCCATGTCTTTTAGCCGTGGGTTTTTAACCATGGGTGACTTTCAGTGGAAAGCTAAAATCACTTTTAACTATTTTATTTGTAATGGTTTGATTTTAGAGGTGCCAAGTAAAGCTGTAGACAGTTCTTAACACATTTAAAGCCTATTAGAGCCTGAGCTGCAATAATGACCCTACAGGGATCCCACAAAGATCTCATGGGGAATTATGCCTCTGGTAGAAAAACTTCTGACTGGGGATAGAACAATTTCCTTGCAAAGAGAAACTAAGATGACCAGAAGTCTCCAGTTTGGAAAAGAGGTAAGTGGGAGGATATAACTAAGGTATTAAAATAATGAACAATATGGAGATGGAAAATAAGAATTCATTATTTCCTCTCCCTCATAATTCAAGATCTAGAATTCACCAGTTGGAATTATCCAACTTCAAGTTTAAAATAAAGAAATGGAAGCACTCAATAAAAAAATATCTGACTCAGCCTGAAATACACGTGTGCAAAAATCAATTAGACAGTTTTTTACAACCAACGTCCAAGGAGGGCTGTTGAATACAGTGCCATGGAGGCAATGTTTGGCACAGAAGTTCCTAAACTGCCAGAAATTGCTTGCATTTTTGCTTATACTTGCTTTCTTCATAGTAATCTGCCACTAGTAACTGTTAGAGACAGTATACTGAGTGATGTGGTCCTTTGCTCTCATCCAGTATGGTTGCTCTTACCTTATGATTAAGCAGTTCCCAATAAAATAGAACAACCTGTGATAAAATGCTAGGACTGGTGTTGTCTCTTTGACTTATGGAAACCTATGACAGACACATCAGGCATAAAATGATGGGCTTATGCATTTATTTGTAGATTTATAGAGTATTCTGTTTTATATTTCAAGTAACTGAGCTAATGCTCTGTGCAGCAAACATCTAAAGATGGAGAGCCATCATCAAGACATGAAATCAACACTTGGAGCTTCCGAAAAATAAACTCCTGGAAAACTGGCTAATGGCACAAGCTTCATTCTGTATATTTAATGATGAACTACTGATCAATATTTCAGGATAGTTTATGAATACTGACAATACCTGCTTGGTTTATAGGGATCGTTATTTCCAAAAGGCTAAAGAGAACATGAAGTATGTCAAGACTGCATATGTGATTACTATGGGAAATGAAGTACTAAAACTATGTTTCTACATAATTCACACACAAAGCGAAGATGACGTGCTGTCTTTTGAATGGTGACAACAATGACATGATTCAAAGCTAAAAAAATGTAGATTAGACATCCATAACAAATAGTAACACACTGAAACAGCTCAGAAGGTTCTGAGCAGAAAACGTCTCTTAAATTGTACTCACGCCTGGAGCTAAAGGGGAAACACTACATAGGCAGGGCTCGCACTCTAATAACTATACTGCATTTTGTATTGGTCTGCAGTTTATATTGGTTCTTAGATTTTTTTATCCATAGAAATCAGTAAATGCAGCATTTAGTCATGCCCAGAGAACTGCACAGGCAGTTTGGTTACCATCCTGCCCACCATTTGAAATCGGAAGGCCGCCAACAAACCAGTCATGAACTTGCAACAAATACCATGTTTTCCACCATTTCAGGGCATAGAATATCCACTCGAAAACTTACTGCATGATACAAATTTTATTGGGACCCAGATAAAACACTTTCTCTAGCTGAAAGCTGCAGCAGCACACTATGGCAGAGGGGACAGAAAGAAACCTTTCCCACTACCAGGAACTCCAGCAGTTTCATGTGCCTGGCCGCCTTGCCATGGCTCCCACATCACCTGGCAAACCAAATCATTTTGCCAAGACTGGAAAAGCTTTTGTTGTCTGGGCTAGCCCCTGTGCACACACAGTTTTGTGGAAACGCTGGGTACGTGCCATGCTCTTTTTGAACTGTAGAGGTTACTAGGTTTCTCAAGGCAAACTCTGCTGGTACACAAGCTGCTTTTTTCTGTATTTTAAGCCTCTCCTTATTTGTTTTGCCATACAACAATTGCTATGGATAAATAAACAATGCTGTGACCTACATAGGTATGCTTTAAGCACCAGTGATCTCAACCCCAATGAAATCATGATGATGTACTTGAGTGCTGGTACTATTGAAATGTTTCGCAGGCTTCCCAGAAGCAGCTAATGCAAACCCAGATTTTGGCCACACCAGATCATTGTATTTATTTATTTATTTTCACAGAAGAGCAGGCTAAGATGGAAAATCTAAGAGGAAGATAAAGCCATTTGAAAAAAGTAAACAGTGTTTTTAGTAAACAGGAAAGTGCTGTAACTCAGTGGTTTTAAGATGACTGACTTGTAATTTCAATGTTCCATTAGCAAGAAGTTTTTAGAAGCATGTTTTTCTTCTTAGGTCTGTAGCGTTATTCAAATATACCAAAATTGTATGAAAGAATGCTGCACACAAGGAAATCAGAACAGCGAATGCAAAATATTGAATTAATATTTTATTGCAGGCAAATGAGACTTTTTTTAAATTATGCCATCTGGTCAAGCACCCTTCTCAGTCTAAGAACATGGTGTTGTCTTTCATATACCTGTTGCAGGGACTGACTTTAGCTGTATAGTCTTTGTTTTTAGATGCCAGCATGCTGGCTTCTTAAAGAAGAAAACAAACTAATCTGAGGCCAAATAAAAAACCAGGGAGGGAAGGATATGCGAAAATGTTTTCTAAATTGTCTCCTTCACTTCAAGATTACAGACAGCCTGCACTATTTTGATTATGCTCAAGGACTTGAAAAGCATGAAGCAAAGAGTATGGCATGCTGCATAAGATGAAGAGCAAAGGCACAGCAATTGCTCACGTCCTCCGGGTGCAGGATGAAATTCACTGTTACGTGCATCAATCATCCTTTGCTGCAGGGCCCTCCGAGGGGTACTACATAGCTTAATACAAAGCAGAGAGACGTAACTATTTGTCTACTTGTTTATGTTCTGTTGGCTTATGGAGTGTCTTGCAAAGGATGAAATTCACTGCACTGTCCCACTGTTTCGATTGCAAGTTCACCTTGTTGCTGTCTATGGTAACACACTGCTGTTTAAAATCCTCTCCAGACACAGACTGATACACTTTGCTATACCATGCATTGCAAATTCAGTGAAACATTCTTATGGGACTACTAAAAATCATGCAAATATTGTATTTCTTCAGGATTTTGGAACCTGCTAAATTACTTGGATGCTGTCACAGTGACTTTTCCCCTAAAAATATTTATTCTACTATTGAAAGGAAGAAAAAAACATAACACAACAGGAGGTGGTATTCTTACAGAAAACCCCCAAAAGCCAATCTGTCCAAATCCCGTTGCTAATCCGCCACCTAGTCTGAGAAGAACTGCCAGTAAGGCAAACATTTGTTCCAAGCACAGAGTCCCTCCAGTCTCTGGTCTGTAGGTCATTACTCATGCCATGGCTAAGCAGGACTTTCTCAGCAGGAACTTTTATAAATACAGACAGCTTTTGTTAAAGGTTTGAGGCAGGTAAGAAACAGGAAAGCAATGGCTGCATATAGGTAACTGTTATTAAAATGATCTGTGCCTAATAGATATCACTGGTGTAAAAGCTTCAGAACCAAAGCTGTAATTGCTACAGGTGATAGGATACCTTCAGTTTTTTGTTACCATCATCACAGATTTTGGTGGAAACTAAAGCCCTGGCTCATCCTTGTGTCGTTGGGGAGCAGTGGCCCAGGAAGGGTATTTCTTACTCTATGGGACACGCAACAAAGTGAAATCCAGCCTGAACTTTCTCCATCCCTGTGTATGGGACAGAAACAGCACAAGCAAGAGGAAAACTGATCCTGTAGCTTACAAGTGCTCAAATGGAGGAGAAGTCCTGACATCTGAGTCTTCCTGGCTGAGCAGTCGGTTTCAGCCAGGCTTACCTGGGCCTGGCGTGCGATTACCTCGCAGCTGCAAGGATGCCAAATGACCTGCAGAAGACCTGCAACTAAATATTCAATATTCAAAGGATTTTGTTTCCTTTCTCTGTACAAGAGAAGCAAAACAACAATAGGAATTGAAAAATTGTACATCTCTACCGCACTTACCTCTGAAAATCAAAACCCATGTTTAAGTCACTTTTGTCCCAACATTAAGCACAGAAAATAACAAATTCTTTACACTTGTAGAATATTTTGGGAAATTACACACATGTGAAAGCTTTGCTTTCATTTTAACTTGAACACACAAGTTGTTATGTTTTGCCAATTTCTGTCCCTTTTACTCACTTACTCCCTGTCCTTACTTGGTAACTTGTCTCATTTAACTTTTATTAATATAGCATGGGCTTGACTTTTTTCTGTTCTGTGCCTTAATATACAAGAACAACCAGGAAAAATAAATATGGCTTTACTCTAAATTTCATGATTTTTAAGCTTTCCTTATTAAGCCTCCATCTAGTTTCTCCATTTTGTTGTACCAATAGATTCACACATATTTTAAAATACAGAATTTAAAGCTCTTACAGAAATTGTTTAGCCAAAGTTTGTTTTAGGAGAATATTCAGCAATATCTGGAGATGTTGGAAACAGAACTTCAGTCTATGATGTTAAAAATAAGGAATATTGGTTCCAATCTAGAGTTCATTAAAGATGCACAAGTTTTTGCTGAAATATAACTTTATTTTTGGTATAAATTAACAAAACATGTAGTTATTGCTGTCTATACAGGTGTCCAAATGCTGGTTGCTCAGTTAGGGTAGTGAGGCCAGTCATCATTTGAAACCAGATCTTCTAGGTTCCTGTAAGTACCTGAAACCCCATTTGTTATTTTACTGCCTCTGGTTTAAATCCTGACAATTTTTCTATGATACCAGCCAACATTACGTGTGTTGGTATTTTTCCTATGGTGGGCGACATCCCTAACACGACAGATGAGCAGTTTATTTCACAGGTTTTGCAAAGCAACTTTCAGGCAGTAAAGCCTCACTGACCCCACTGATTTGGAAAGTATTTGAGCCAATTATGTAAAAGCTGAATGTCTTTGCCAACTCCGTTACCCATCCAGCTCTTTCTGTAATCAGATTATCCCATTTTATGCAGCTTCTGCACTGGCCACTTTTGGCTTGAGTTCATGGAGTGAAATTCAGGGATTTTCTTCTCTTTCCAGCTGTATAAAAATGTTAATATCTTGAGAACGTATCACACAAAAAGTAAAAAGATTTATACGAGGGTAGTGCTAAGATGAATACCTCCCCTGAGATGTGCCTGTGTTTATTAATAATAGGCTAGTTTCAAGCACTGAATTTTCAGGTGACATAAAGTGCCTTAGCAGAAGGCTGCTGCTGTGCAGAGCAGTCTACGCCTGGCAGCCTGGCGTCAGAGAAGGCGAAGAAATGGATTGAGCTGGTTAGATAAGGCACCTCTCCACGACTGTCAGGAGATGCACTAATTCAGTGTTTCCAATTTATTTGCAGATTCTGTTAGCTTAGTCCATTATTTCCAATGTATATTATCAATTTGACTGAATTTGTAGGTAATGAAGCCTCATTTTTTGAAGTGCCAGGCACCCAAAGCATTATTTGAAATCAATGGGTTACAGGAGTATGCTTAGTACCTCTGAAAATTAAGGCCAAAATGAATTGCAGATGTAAAAACAGTGGCAAATAATTAGTTTGAGCATACTTCCAACGAAGCCAATGACCATAGTTTTGCTGATGTTATTGGGCATGAATCAAGCTCCCTATCAGGAGTATATCCAGCAATTTTAAAAAAGGAACAATTTCCATCTCATTTAAAGATGCCCTATAATACATTCTTATACCTTACCATGTAGTGCCCCTACCAAGGAGACTTTTTGAAATTTTCTACGTTGACTTGTGCATACTACGCTGTTCATGCTTACTTCTGCAAATAGATAACAAAGCTATATGTTTTTTAATAAGCAACTGCTGAATATTATTAGCATGCAGTGTTGTTGCTTTGAGATCCACTCAGCTTATACTAAAAAATAGGAGGGATATGTTAACAAGGTAAATTGCAAAGTGTTCAAGAACTATTGAAAATTTTGGCCAGAGATAAATGTAAGACACATTGGCAGCATCTTATATGAAATCTCTCATGAGACATGAGCGTATTTCAGTTACTGCCTTAGCCCTTATTCACCTCCCTGCATCAGCCCCAGCAGGAAAAGATTATATGTTTCAAAGGGGTCTAAAGGGGTTTTCTTACATTCCTCCTAAGCGACATTCTTTAGGAGCAAAGATGGAATTTAACTCTTGGATTTGGAAAAGACATATTTCTAGTGGTGTCCTAGAAGTTCATATTTATGTGAAAAAATATTTTAAAGTCCAGTTGAGTTGTGATAATGAAGATGTCTGAAATTTCTGTTTCATATATTCAGAAATTCAAAATACATCAAAGAATGCAAGTCTTTAGCAATTAGTTTTGAGCTGTAAAATAATCACATCAAAGCTTTAATTCCTTGTTACAGAGAAGTAGGCTGCCCTTTCCATCTGGGCAGAGTTGGACAGACACTATGATTGTTCAAGAGGAACTTGGGGACTCAGGTGCAGTAGCAAACAGCCCCATTTTCAGAGATCTCGGAAGCTCCTATTAGACTTGGTTATCCAGCCCTCCAAAAAAAAAAAAAAAAAG
>VYZW01012775.1:66256-116758 GCA_013401315.1 Balaeniceps rex
AGTGCTCCCGCATTTTGTCATGTCCTGAACAAAAAGCCGATTTGTCCTGGTCCTTGGAGTGGTTATTGCAGCACATCGCAGCAGTGTAAGATGCTTATTTATGGCTTGGGACTGGTCTGAACAAGGAGAAAAATGGCAGCAGTCCTCCTTTGTGGTACTAGCTCCAAGGTGATATGTTGTTAAGTGCTGAGAAAGTGTTACACCTTCACAGCTTGTCTGCTGGGTAGTTTCCACAGGAAGCTCGCACACAGCTATTTAGGCATGATGAGAAGTTGCACTGGATATCATCTATTTGTATGACCCAGTACCTCATTTTTGCAGCCCACCATGCTGACACATGTGTCGTGCTGCCCGGGGTAGGCATGCCCAAAATCTCCTCCTCCCCACAGAGCACCAAAGAAACTGCCAACAGCAAGTACTGCACCCAGAGCTACAACGTGTCTTTTGGTCCCTTCTCAGGGTCCTGTGAGCTGCTTCTCCTGCTTTTTGCACACACACCCCCCCAAAACAAACAAACAAACAAAAAAAAACAAACCAAAACCTAAAACCCGAGATCTATGCAGCAGCAGCAAATGCACCCTCTCACCCTCACCTACAGCCACTGGTCTCAGGGAAACTCCTCTGGCTAATGCTGAGACCTCATCACGCAGCCCAGTGCTCTTATCGGGAAGGTATCTCTTACTTCGAGGAAAGACAACAGTCGATTGAATAGCCATCCTCATTCTCGTTTGCAGTTTTCTTTTTTTTTTCTTTTACTTGCTTTTTTTTTTTACTGTTTTAGTTTATCTTTAATTAAACCAAAGTTAATTCAAGAACCTAAATGACTTCAGATCTTACAGTGCAATTCTATTTTTGCTTCATTTCAAAGAATAACTTTAGTTTTAGGAGAGAGAAAAATTAGAAAACTAGGCGTGTGTGACTGTTCCTTTTCACAGAGAAAGTAAACACATCTTATTATGGATATATGCATTAAGACAGGCTCATTTTAAAATGTCTCCTTAGACTGTAAGAATATTTTCTACAAGGTAATTCAGACATCCTTATGTAATGCAAGAATCTGGTTAACGTTAACGTTCATGCAGTGATGACAAAACATATACTTTTCTGTATTTTGATTCTTTTAGATACCTAGTCTGTAAATATTCAGACTCTTCAGGTTGGAAGAATGTTGTTACCTGTATTTGAAGGATTTGATCTTTCGCCTGTCTTCGGTTAGAGGAAAAGGGAAAAGGGAAGTCATTGTTAACTTCCTAGTTTCAAGAGAGATGAATCAGACATTGTCCTAGCACTTTCTCAGGTGTGCACTAAAAAGAAGCACAGGCATAGAGAAGAAGCACATATCACCTTTCTTCTGTTGGCAGCCGAAAGCTTCATTTCTGAATAGCAAGGGGGGGAAAAAATCCATGTCTTAAGTAATATTCAGCTGTATCTTTGTTGTATTGATTAGTCATACAAAACACATACGGCACAAAAGCATTGGTGCACTGGGAAAACTGAATTTCTGCTAATGGAAAATTCAGGTTATAGTTCACGATGTACAACAGTTTCATGGGAGAATGAACAGTCCAGGAATCTGAGAAACAACTGGAGTGTAAGGTACATTTTAGAAATATCTATCCTGACATTGCTGGAGTAAGATGATCAGCAGCCCTGTTTATGGCAAATTCTTTGCAGGGTTTCAATGAGAATAACCATGCAAGTCCACGTCTTTTTGTTCTGAAGACAGCGTATCTATTTACTGCAGCTGAAAACTCTGACTTAGAGGCATCTTGCCTTTCTGCCTCCTGGGTTTTGTTACTGATATCTCAGTGCTTGTTCTCACATAGGGTTGCTTCACCATTTGCTGGCTTAATACCCAGTATCTCAATAAAAACAATCCCCTGCCCCAGAATTATACTGTAGAATATACCTCAAGATTAAAGAGCCCTAGCTCTAACAATTGTATTTCCCAGCTTTTCTAGTTTATGATAGAAAATCAGATCCTTAAAAGAGCTCCCTGTCTACAGCTTCTTTCTTCTCCATTCCAATCCCTCCTCCCCAGACTCTTACCTGTTTCAGGTAAAATAGGCCATGAAATAATTAACAATATTTACAATTTGCTGGATGACTGTGTGCTACTTCATGTAAAACTGACTAACTCCCTTCTATGTGGCTGATTTACCTGAAACAGATACAGGAAGAATATTAAATGTTAAAAAACCTGACACTCTCTAAACAAGATCAAATAACACAGCTCTATTTTCAGTGGCCATCCTTTGTAGACTGTTTACAGAAAAACTTGTTGGTTATACAATCTGTCAACGAGATGTTTGCTTTTTTCCATAAATTTAATTAGGTTTTGATAGATTAATCAGTTTTCATCTAAATTATTTTTGGTGAATTCTAATTGGTTCCTGCTGTGGCTTGGCAGCCACATAACTGATCATATGCCTATTTAATCCACTCATGGGATATTTAACAAATTGTTAGCTATTTCACTGTGCACTGAAGTGTAGCTCTACCAATTCTTTTTTCCTGTCATGCTACTGGGGCTATTATGACAGTCCATTATGTGATTTATTTTGTGATATAAATGTGAGGTGTTGCAAAAACAACAATACATCATAATCTTCACCCAAAATATAATAAGGTCAAGAGAGATCTCTAAGCTTGTACATGCAAAACACTAATACCTTTCTTTCCAATCTGTGGACAGTAGTTTGCCTTTTCTGACATTAATGTCCTAAGTAAGACATATTGCAGTGAAATAGTTACGTGATAATTCATTTTATCCTTCTAAAATAAGTACTTAATTGGTTAAGAGAAAAAGTAATAGGCCTATTTATCAGATGTTTAGTCTCGTCTACCTGGGGAAATAGCCTGGAATAGTTATTGCATACTAACTCTTCAGGCAGACATTCTTAATCCATAGCGAAAGCATCTCTGGGTGTTTAGCTTAATCCATGCTGGGAACAAGTACAGACTGGATGTTGCTCTTCAAATTCGCCCCTAAATTTATTCTGCAATAACTCCCCCATCTAGACAAATTCTTAATGAAAACAATTTAAGGAGTTCAGCAAAATCGCTGTAAAGCTTAGTTCTTCCTTTATGCAGCAAAATGCTCGCTCTCCTTCCCGTGATGCAGCTTGTTGTATAGGACTAGAGGAGATACCTTGGGAACATGGAAAGATGTTTCAAATAGGAGTACCGGAGGTACATGCACATATGCTCCCTCTTTTTCCCCAGCCACCCAAATCATTTAGCTTAGGTTGTGCTGATCCTTCTTTTTTCTAGGTTGTTCTGTTTGGTTTGTTTCTGGTTTTTTACGGGATGTAGAGAAGAGTACACATGATGCTCTGGGATCTTGGAATTTATGGTACTTGCTCCTGTTTTTCCTAGTGGCAGATGAGCTGCTTAGGTGCTTGGTCTGCAGAACAGTCCTGCAATACTTCAGCTCCCTACTAGAGATATGGCACTCAGTGTTCCTTCTCCTGGCACAGAGAGGCTGAACCAGTGAAGGCAACGGTTTCTGGTCAGACCTGCCAGTGTGAAATGCCGTTTCTCTCTCTCTAGATTAAATATCAGGGTAATGATGCCTATAAAATGGTGTGAAATTTTGAAAGACAGACATGATAGACGTGCAAAATATAATAAAGCACCCGCTCAGTAGAAATACCAAATTTTCTCAAAACCTGGTAATTTCAGTGTGCCACAATTCACACAATATCAGGCTTTAAAAATCCATAACTCAGATATCAGAAAACAAGGCAAAGCAGAGCTAGTCCAGCAAACTACCTAAAGTATTATTAAACTTTGTTATAATTCACATGTAATAAGAGACATGCAGCAGCTTCTGCACATCCACATTTCTTTAACAGGCTGTAGTAGGTGAATACACAACAAGTGCAGTAAAGCACTGTCAAACCAAACCATTAGGGATGACGGACCCTGGCAGATTAAGTCATGATGGCAAGGTCAGTGGTATGTGAAACTTGGCTAATGATGTCATGCCCTTGTCAGCTTGCATTGACTAAACATGTTAAGGTTTACCAGCAAGCCCTATGGCTTAGTGAGCACTACTAAAGGGAATTTCAACCTGAAATAGGTCGACATGAGCAGAATAAAAATGTTTGTGCCGCAAAGATTCTTGGTGAAAGCCTGGCACTGCTGGAGCCAACGGGAGCTTGGCCAGTGACCTCTGTAAGGCCAGGATTTTGCCCTTTGGCTTTTGCAGATATGACATTCAATTAAATCACTTTTCTTGTATTCTGTAGATTGGTTTTCATCGTATGTCATAAGACATTTGTAGATTGTAAACTGTGTAGTGGGGAATTGTGTCTCATTAAAGATCTTTACAGTTCCCAGGTTAGTGGGACTATGGTCCTTCCAGGGCCACCCCACCCACACTGAAGAACAAAACAATAAAAGAAAGCTCATCCACAGTGCAAGAACGATCATGCTGTAGGAATTAGTCAACGTTAATCATCCAAAAATGACTGCATGTGGTGCTCTATGCAGATGAGCAGAGCAGCATGGGTAAGTCTGGAGGGAGCCACAACCAGCTTCCCCCTGTCAGAAAACATTACAATGAGCGGGGGCTCGGCGGGAGGAGACGTCTCCCAGATGAGACCGAGCCACTCTGACAGTTGGCGCTCCAGGAGCCGGCCAAAGATTTCCAAAGGGGAAAGGGGCACTAAGAGAGGAGCTGGACAACAAGTCAGGATGAAAGTGGGCTGCATCTCTTTGAGAGACAGAGATCAGTGGTGCGTCTGATGCTTCAGACAAGCAACTGACCTTGAAACTCTCTCTGCCTCGCAGAGGTGGTGATTGTGTTTTATACCAGTTTGGTTTGCTTTTGAATCAACTCTCAAAGAATAAGCACTAAAGCTAGTTCTTTCAAATAGGTTTTGTTCGTGCGGGTTTTTTTTACTGCTAGGCATAGGCATTGCTAGGCTTACCAATTGAGCAAAGCAAAAATACTCCTCCATAGCCAGAGTTACAAAGGAGCAAACATGCTCACCCCTAAGAGGCAAACAGCAGAGATTCTCAGACCATACAGAACAATGTTTGAAGTGTTGTATGGGCAGTATGTCCCCCCCGTCATTTCATAGAAGCACAGGTCTCCCGAGCTCTGCTTAACACATCTAAGGGCAGTAGAAGGGAAAGAGTAAAGGCAGTCTATTTAATCCTTCTTCAGTGTGTTCTGTTGTCACGCATTTCAAAGTGCGCTCCTAAACTTCTCCAAATTTATTTTTAGGAACACCTTGACTCAAGAACCTTGAAGTTCAACAGAATCCCAATGGCCAGTGTCTATGAAAAAATTGGAAATCTCATTCTGATGTTCAGATCCATGCTTATTTTCCAACACAGGTTTTTTTGTTGTTTTTTAATTGCAAATACACAATTGTTTAATTGCAAACATGGATAAGTATTTAAATTGTACTTCATTATTTACATTAGATGTATTTGCTTTAAAAAAAATGGCTTATTGTTTTCTCCTTCTAATGAAGTAAATAAAACCAGATGGGAAGAGATGGAATTTACTAATTCTAAAAATGTAGGGGCCAAAGTCTTAGATACATTAGGCAACTAAAACCAAAGAATTATAGTGAATTTTTCAGAAGTGCCCAACAGGCTAGATGCCTTACTTCTGCTAATGTCAAAGATGGTTTTACTGTCAAACTGCCAAAAGAATGGTGTCGTGGTTTAGCCCCACTCGGCAACTAAGCACCACGCAGCCGCTCGCTCACCCTCCCCCTCCCCGGTGGGATGGGGGAGAGAATCGGAAGGGCAAGAGTAAGAAAACCCACGGGTTGAGATAAGAACAGTTTAATAATTTAAATAAAATAATAATAATAGTAATAATAATAATAATGATGATAATAATAATAATTGTAATGAAAAGGAGAATGAGAGAGACAAACAAAACCCAGGGAAAAGAAAACAAGTGATGCAACCGCTCACCACCCGCCGACCGACACCCAGCCAGTCCCCGAGCAGCGATCGCTGCCCCCCGGCTAACTCCCCTCGGTTTATATACTGAGCATGACGTCATATGGTATGGAATAGCCCTTTGGTCAATTTGGATCAACTATCTTGGGCTGTGCCCCCTCCCAACTTCTTGTGCACCTGGCAGAGCATGGGAAGCTGAAAAAGAAAGTCCTTGACTAGTCTAAGCACTACTTAGCAACAACTAAAACATCAGTGTGTTATCAGCATTCTTCTCATACTAAATCCAAAACACAGCACTATGCCAGCTACTAGGAAAAAAAGTAACTCTAACTCAGCTGAAACCAGGACAAATGGTAATATGAAAGATAAGAAATAGAGTATTATTAGTGTCAGTGCCAGAAAATGTTAATGCAGGCGATATTATGGCAAATGAAATCAGACACAGGCAAGTAGCTAAGAACAAGCAGGTTTCAGAGAAGGAAAATCATATATTGAACAAAAATTTATGTCATTAAGAATCCTAGAACTGCACAATATCTCTAATAATAGTCATTCAAGAGACACTTCATGGAATATAGTGACCTTAAAAGATAGTTAGAATTAGATAGGAGTAATAATCCTCTAGTGAGGAGGCAGATGCTGTCAGCCAGAAAAAAAATCAGGAGTAAAAAAGGAGTGTAACAGGAGTGAAAAGCAACAAGTTTGCATGTTAATGCCACAGCCTTTTGGGCTGGCCATGGACAGGCCCATGAGACAGCCCTGGGCAAAGGACACTGTGAAGTTCCTGAGACTGAAATGTGAAGTTCCTTCACTGAAAAGTGAAGACCTGTATTTTGCTACTGACTTAACCCCCCTCCCAGTTTCTGTGCACATGCAGATAAACCTCCAAAGCCAGCAGTAACAGGGAAGATAACATGTTTCAACAAGATGACCAACTTTGGCAAAATTTGAATGATTGTGAATAACCAAAAGCAAACAGGGAATTCTGGGAAATTTACTTACATTGTGAACAACAAGAAAGAAGCAGAAATAAAGGTATGAACAGGGAAAGTTTCTGGGAATATGAACATTTCAGGTAAGGTAGAAAGCAACATAGAGACCTTCTGCCAACATGTACAAAGATGAAGCTATACAACAACAGAGGACTATTGCCGTCAGCAGGCAGAATAGAAGCATGCCCAACCACAACATGATCCTAAGACAGGACAAGAGCCAAGAAATTCTTTTAATTCAGCAATATCGTCTATATCAAAAGTTGAGCAGAGTCACAAAGTTACAAATATCAAAATACATGAACAAACAAAGGAGATACTAATGACCACAAATAGTCCTATTGAACAGGGACCGGGCAAGTACCAAACCAGAAGTACATAGGGTTCAACAGCAAATATCAGCCAGAAGCCAATACAGGGGTGAAAAATGGTCTGTGGAAGAACAAGGAGCAACAAACTGGCATGAGCATAAAGTGAGCTGCAAATCAGCCAGGCATAAGCAGATGAGTGGAAAGGCATCCAGATAGTTTTATTTAGCTAAAGAAAGAGAACACTAAAATACTAATTTTGAGCATTTTAAATTGAAATCAGCTTTCCATCCAGAAGCAACTTAACACAATCGCAAGGAAAAAGGTATCTAGTTATTCAGTGTATACTAATGTGGTAGAGAAAATGTAAAAATGTTGTTACAGATAAGAACAGGTTATGGAATGTAACTGCTGTAATAAATATGCATGTAGGGCCAAGAGACTAACAAATCTGGTGTAAAAGTATATTCAGTTGCAAATCCATATATGTGTGTAATTACGAAAATCAGTAAGAATTTTCCTTTCTTTACTGAAGTACAAATACAAAAAAAGATCAAAATGAATGCCTTCAGCTAAGTTCCCTTGTTCCTGGTTTCAGGCCAGTAAAAAAGAATTTGAAGAGCAGTTTTCAGAAGGCATAAAAACCTCATAATTAATCATTTCTTCAAACACACCAGGAGCAGGAAGCTATAGAGTTTGTAGGCCCATTAATTGATCAAAGTACAAAAGGAGCTCTCAGAGAAGATAAAGCAGAGGAGGAAAATTAAATGATTTTTTTGCAGCCTTGAAGGAGTTTAGGGAAATTTCTGGGCTGGAACCCTTCTTCATACATCAGAGGGGATATGTCAGAGGAACTATCTCAGAGTGAGTTCATTAGAAGGATCTATAGAAGAAATTGTCAAAATTAAGGTAACAAATTGTCAGGCCCAGATGATTTAAAAGCTGACCTACTAAAGGAAGCTGCAAGGCATTTCGAGCTGCCATTGCACTGCATGAATGCAGGATGGCAAACGTGACGACAAATTTTAACAGTTGCAAGGTATATCTGGAGACCTACAGTCTAGGAGCTGTTGCACCTATTAGTTTGACAACTGTATTGGGAGAATTGGTAGGAACTAAATCAGCAGATATTGGGAAAGTGTAGTACCCTGGAGAAGCAGCTTTCAAAAAGGAGAGTCACCCTTTGCAAACCAGGCAGAGTTCTTTGAAGGCATCCAAGAAGAGACTCAGTTAAGAACATGGGCACAAAAAAGCAAAAGAATGGCTGTGTTGGGTTCGCTAAGTGCCCAGAATCCTGTCTCCAAAAGTGAATGCCTGGGAAAGAGAAAACAACCAGGGCAGATGTACACGATGCTCCTGATGAGTTGTCTTTGGGCTTCCAATCATTTTGACTTTCACGAACTCCTTAAGGCAGCCTTTATTTCTATGCATTTAGTAACCTTCAATGGATTTGTTATCTGTGAACTAGCCCAGTCTGTCCCTTGAATCCACAAATACTATCCACATTATGTGTGGCAATGAATTTTGAAACTTAACTACACATTGCGTGAAGAATCACCTTGCTTTTTTGTTCTAAGTATGCCTTCTAGTAGCATCCTTCAGTGTCCCCTAGTTCATGTACAAGAAGAGACAGTGAATGAGCAATTCCCACCCCATCCTGCACATAACTGGGATTTCATCTCCTGGGATTCCTGAAAAGTGTTTGACACCATCCTTCACCAAAAGCCCTTCAAAAACCTGAGCTGAAACAAGATAGGAAAGGAACTCCTTTCAGGGGTAAATAACGAGTTAACATTTAGGAAATGAGGGGTAGGAATAAACAACCAATTTTTTCAATGCGGGGAAGGCACCGGTAGAGTCTTACTGGGGTATGTGATAAGTCTGCCCTGTTCAACACACTTCTAAATTACCTGGAAAAGGAGGTGAATAGTAAGATGGCAATGTTTTCTGTTGATAAGAATTTATTCAGTGTAATCATAAAAAAAAAACAAACCTACTGCAGGATGCTGCAGACTGACTGGATGATTAAGTGGCAGATGAAATTCAAAGTAGATAAATGTAAAGTAGTGTGCACGAGAAAAACAATCCTAACTTTACATACACAGTGACAGTCTTTGAATTAACATTATCATTCAGGAATAATATCTTGGAAATATAATAGACAGTCTATGAAAGTGTCAGCTCAATGCTCAGGAGTAATAAAAAAGGCAAATTGAATGTTAGGAGTTATTAGGAAAGGAAAAGAGAAGAGAGAGCACTTCATTCCACACTGCATAGATGTGGGGCACCCACACCTGGAATGCTGTGGGCAGTTCTGGTCCGCCCATCTTGAAAGTGTATAGCAGGTCTGAAGAAAGGGTTCAGAGATGGAGTATCAGGGCAACAAAGGTATCAAATGGCTTCTGCATCAGAAATTATTAAACAAATTAGGCTTTTTCAGTCTGAGAAGAGATGACTAAACAAGGCTATAGCCTTTCTTATAAGAAAGGTCTAGGAAACCACGAGTGTATAGGGAACATAAATATGGACCTTGTGTTCATTGTGTTTTCTAATGCAAGAACCAGGAAGTACCAAAAGAAGCTGGAAGATGGCAAATTCAAAACAAACAGAAGAAATAAAACACACAGTCAGCTGTGAAATGTCTTTCCATAGCCTTTCACAGAGTTTCCCTGGCTTCTGAGAGTGACTAATCAAATCAGGGTAAGAAAAAAATCCATCCAGCTCTATTAAATATGAGGACAAAATGTATAGCCCAGCAACCACAGGTCACCAGAAGCTGAGACATTATTTTGGGGAAGAGTTTTATAGCTGCCCTGGCTTTGTACTCCTCTCAGTGCATCACCAGTTGGTTGCTATCAGAGAGAAGATAGTGGATTGAATTAATATTTTGGCTGTACAAGCTTAGACTTTCTCATGTGCTTAATCAATACACTCCAGCTTCTAAGTCTGACAGCTAATAAAATACTTTTCTTTTTTGTTCTAGTAAAGTAAACCTATTTGGTATGGGACACACTGATAGACAATGAGCACAGAGCCCCACCAGACTATGAAAATGATTATATATTTTCAGTAGCACTTTAAAGTTTCACATTTGAAAGCTACAATATCAGCTGCGAAAGAAAGAAGTGAATGCAAGTTACCAACAAATTGACACAGGAGCAGTGCTTCAACAGGAGGTCTAACCATAGCTTGTCTTCAAGTTTTCGTGCCACCTGAAGGTTGCCGATTGTGTTGACCCTGGCATACCAATTTAGGTGCAAATGAAGTTCATCTCAGTCACCACAATACTCCTCATTTTTAACTACAACAAATACCAAGATGGTAGTTTAAGTCTTGGTTTGTGACTTTGTAGTAACCACAAACTGCCAGTTATAGAGCTCAGAGTTCAAACCTTGCTTTGCTTCCACTGACTTTAGTAATACGGGTGGCACTGTTTGCTGGCATTGATGCCAGTGAGTCCTGGTCCTTTTCTGGAGCCCTAGCTGGAAGAAACAATCAAGGTGTTTGTGAATGGGCACAGCAATGGCAGAGGTACAGCAAGCCTGAGGACAAGCCTGAGATTTTGTAGGGGTCTCATAGTAACAGGCATGACTGAGACACATTTGGCCACCAGTCTCTGTCATGTTCAGCTGCAGAAAAGAGTTCTCAGCTCTTTGAAAAATAGAGTTTCAAGATCTTGCTGTTAAATAAACCAGGCTATGCTGGAGCTTGGCAAAAAACTCCATACGTGTTGTCCCAGGGGTTGACAAAGACAGGGTAATCTAGAAGGGTTTAAAGAGAAAAAGAAAAAAAAAAAAAAAAAGAGACCTCAGGAATAGCACTACCTCTTACTTCCAAATGTCTGCCCACAGAAGAAATTAAGAGTTACAAAATGTCCCTGGCTTTGCTTTGCTTCTGTTGCTTCCTGCATGGTGTGTGATGGAGCAGGCGCTGCGCTCCATACGAGTGGGCAAGCGGGGGCTGGCCGGGAGGTGTCCAGCGTCACAAGATCAGGACCCCTGCGCACACAGGAGCCTGGCACACGCACACGTGTGCACACACCCACCCATTCCCAGGCAGGGAGGGAACCAGCAACCAGGCTGCTACCCCATATGTTCCTACAGGGGCAGAGGGCACCTCCCCACCGCCTGACCTCCCTGCTGGGAAACTCCTCAGGGTGGGCAGAATCTCTGTATCTATTTACTGGATATCTAGAGCACCTTCTTAACCCTAACTGCATAGGAGAGGTGCACAACACATTAAATCACAATCAGCCAGATTCCAGACAGAATGTAAAGCATAGACCTACTCTAGGCAGTATGTACCAAGTCATCCCACCTCACGTCTCCAGGCAGGTTCAACAATCCAAGCACCATCCTCATCATAAAGACAGCATTGTTTCAAGTTTTCAGGGATACAGTGCCCCAGCAGCTTCAATCACCTTTAGCTACTGTTATCAGTGTTAAGCACTCTGAAAATCAGAGCCTTAAAGGCTTCATTTTGGTTAGTTTTATCTGAGATGCAGCTAAAAACACTCAGCCCATTTATCCCATCAGTGGGAAAAGCCAGCCCACCTGGAGTAGTTTGGAAATTAAGGGAAATTTTGCTAGAGCTTCTTGCTAGCATTTTAGCAAACTTCCCAAACAAGAATTTAAGAATTCAAACAACTAGTGGTTCAGAGCTGGCAGCATATGAAGTCTTACAGAAAAATAAAATAATATAAGAAATCTCCATGTGTCCTTTGCCAGGTAATTGAAAAACATCCTGCAAATTGTTCTGACATGTTTTTGAACTTGCATTTTACTCTGTGAATTGATGTTAAACTGTGACCCTTTGCTGGGCCATTTGCAAATAGGAAGATTGTCACATTAAATCATTATAAACTATAGCCACATTTACATTCAAATTTTAGTCTGCATCTCTCTAGTGAGGCAGACAAAATAAGAGTTTTCTTTAATTGAAGTGACTCCCCAGAATGCTAATGAACATTTGATTGAGTCCGGACATTTTCATAATTCTGATGTTCTTATTTTGCTGACAAAAAGTCAAGGAGACAGCTGACCTCCTCTAATATCCTCCTGTTCAATGGAAGGAAGCATACAGGGAACTGTACTCTTTTTCAAAATTACAGAGATTGTTTCACTTGTCTGGAGATTGACAGAAGGTGATAGGACAAAATAGGAGTGAGAAAAGTCATCACATTTTTGTGTTCACAATTTGCTTACTGGTAGAATATTTTTCTGAGAGCACAGGCTGTGTTGGACTTAGAAAGCAGAAACATGTAGTTTGCTCATTTCTGCAGTGGAATAAAGTGGGCCTTCCTTTCTTTATGGAACAGGCTTCACAGTAAACCGATGCAGAAAATGTGAAGGTTTTTCAGCATGGCGTTTTGTCTTTACCACTTGACAGGATTTGTTTTCAGCAGAAACACAGTATTAGGCCAAATGCTCCCCCTTGCATTTTATGCAGCAATGTACACTCAGGCGGAGCAGGACACGGTACAGCAGGAGAATGGGGGCTTGTGCGCCGGCATTGCACGGGTCCGAGGGATTGCCCACCCTGAACAGTGGATGAGAACTCATCCAACACGCTTTGCCTTCCACATGGCACAGCCGGTTCGATCCGAGCTGCTCCTCCTGCCAGCGCCCTCATTTCTCTGCTGTGACACTGCCGGATTAACTCCTCTCTCCTCTCTCCAGAATCCAAGGTGTATAACCAAAGATGCAATATTACAAATCAACACAAACATGTATTAAAGGCTCCCTAAGAGTGATGAATGCAAATAACGTGCAAGTAAGTTATTCTCCGTAGTTTGTCAAGACAACAGCCACGTCCAGAGTAGATGGCCTCCACATCCAAATGGAGAAAAGCCAGGCACCCAGCAGAGGGAAGCAAGTTGGTGACACCAGAGCTGTCTTTGGTGATGGGGGCTTACGAGCATCAGAACAGGAAACCTTCCAACACGGGCAACCTCCTGCAGCCCAGTGAACAGATAGTCTGATCTCTCTTTCAACCTTTAAACAAAACACCACATTATCAGCCTCTTTAGGGAGGGAATGATCCTTAAACTTTGGTCTGGAAATTTCAAATGCAATGTTGTGAAAACAATTTTTCTTTGCTTTAGCATTTCCAAAACAAAGTTTGGGAGTTAAACAATTTTAAAAATGAAATGGCAAACAAAAGCAAAATGTTTTCTTCCAATATTTCCACTATTTCAAATGCTGGTTGGAAAGGAGCATGGAAATGGGCATGGAGTAGGAATACCAGTTTTGAGGGCAGCATAAGCACATCTGAATAAACAAGAGCTGACACAGAATCTTCACTCAATTTCCTAACCAAAATGCTACAGACTCAGAAAGCTGAGATCTTTCTCTCTTTTTCATGTCCTTGTATTTCCCTGTTTCATCTGGAAGTAGAAGTCATAAAAACCCCCAGACAGATGTTATTTCCCTTCCCCACAATTAAAGGAGAAGTGAATCTTTGAGGAAAAGCCTGCCTCTCAAACTGCCAGCTACGATGTGACAGGCAGGGAAACTTCCCTGAGATTTAAATACATATCCAACAAAATTTGCTATCTGCCCAAACACAACATTTAAGTGGCTACTGATATTATACATAGGTGTTCAACTATCAGAATAGTCTCAGTTACAAAAGGAAAAAAAAAATCTTTTCTCTTGCAGGATTAGCCTTTTCTTCAGGCTTTAAAATATGGCAATGTCGAAAATGTAAAATGCTTCACTTCCTCATTTAACAAGTCATCCCTTGCATTAAAACAAACGGAGTACTTAACATTTTACCCACAGAGAAGTGTGCTGGAACAAGGTATCACAATAGCAAACCATCTCAGCAGAGGAAGGACTTGCTGGCGTTGGCAGGCTCAGCTGTAGCTATGCACAGACCTTAACAAATGTTTGCGGCGTACTATAGTTAATTAAATGTTGAGGGGCTCATTTTGGAGAGCGAAGCCTGCTAATTCTGTGCCTTGAAAATATGCTCATAACAATGACAGGGCTTTTTTTAGTTCTAGCTTCACATTATCATGAAGTGCAAGGTTATATCACACTTCAATTGATTAAGTGCAGATTGCCCCAGTAGACAGATTTGATTATGCTGCAAGTATGAACTTGGGGAGAGTAATTAGTAGTTTCATCCTCATTCTGCATCTCCAGTTCCACATTTAGATTACGAGCAGAGCCTTTCAGGTTTCTTAATTTATTTTTACAAGATATCACAGATCCACAGCTGTTTGGCAGCAGACACAAAAGAGGTGCATTTGTGAAACATATTGAGCCCTTAATTATTAAGGCATTTCTTGTTTTGGTGACCTCCATCCTTGTTCAACTTATCTGCAGTCACAGTCAGCAATAGCTGTGGAAGAAATGGAGCAAAGACAGCTAAACTGTTTAGGCAGCAGCATTAATGCTGACTTTGATTGCTTTCTTCACCTGTTCACTGTCTTCTATTTAAAATTGTCAGGTGGCTGCCAAAGCACTCAGGAAAATTTACATTTGTCCAGTCATGATTTTCAGAATACAGGGGGTTTTGTCCTTGACTTTTATTCTTCTGTCTTGCAGGGACATAGGCACAAAACCAGGTTCTGAACTGTATGCTAACCTGATGTCAGTGAGAGATAAGAAAAGACACTAATATCCAGGCTAGCTCTATAAAATATATTTCAGTGGCTAGTACCCAGTAATGCACAGTATATATGCAATTTAAAATGGTGAAAGAAAAAACAGCATTTAAATACTTTTACGAGAGTAGCACGATCATAAGTAGCCCTCAAAAAAGACCAAATATTTGGTAGGGAGAATTGCTGACCAAAATGCAGTACGTGTAATTAGTAAGTAATTTACTGACTACAGTAAATTTACTTAAATGCCACAGGTGGAGTGGCAAATTGCAATACATTTATTAGGGTACTATAGGAGTGCGCTACTTTCTGCCAATATTTTCTTCCAGCCTATTTGGGATTTTGAGTGCAAAACTTTGGGTCATTTCCATATTTCCCAGGCAACAACTCCTACCTGACCGGCAACAGTGATCTGTCTTGACTGAGCTGTAGCCTCAGGAGAAAAGTCTTCTGGATTTTGAACATCTACATTCATAGCAAAACCTCTCTCTAATGATTGCTTAAAATCTAGAAGCACATACTTATTACAGAGATATCTTTCCTGAAGCTGATTTGTCTTTATGGAAAACATCAGCTGGAAATCACAAAACAGGTTTGAATATTACTAAAAGCATTCTTGTTTAAAAAAGTCATGTCAGCAATGTGCCACAGTCCTAATTACTACAGAGAAATTAGCAAATAATTATATGCAAATAAACGAAGCTAATCAAAGTTATTAGCACATTTTTCTAGTCAATCATTTCAATTGCTTTAGGCTATGTTACAGCACTGGTATTGGAGAATCAGCTGTAAAAAAAATAACAAGAGTTTATTATGTGGGTATCCAGCATTTGTACAAACATTGAAAATGTGGTATTGAACCAGCTAACCCACTCAATATCAAACTGGGATGGCTCTGGTAATCCATATTAACCAACATTATGAGAATGATTTTACATGGAAGGTGGGGTTGGCAGTCCGATATATCCTATTTTTCAGTTTCTTCTAGAAGCGTGCCCCTTCAGTTAAGACATTTCTACACTGGGTTTTTGCTTCGGGCTGTATTTGTTACTGGGGCTGTCTGTTTTGAGTGTTGCTGCCCAAATGTTTCTATCATTTCAGGCAGCAAGACTTAGAGAAATCTGTCAGTTTACCAGTGTTAAAAATTCTGATTGCAGAAGAGACAAATCTGGTGGTGCTGTGTTTTGATACAACGGCTGATTCCTGCTTCTGAGTTGGACTTTTTCTGCCCTGTGAAAATCTGCCCAGATTTTGTCAGTTTTTAAACTTTGGGGGGAAAAAATGCAGTTTGTTCTTGTTGGGTGGAGACTTCTATTTTCTCAGTGCAGTTTCCAAGAATTTCCTTTTCTCTGGTCTTGCTCAAGCATCTCCAGCGACTGGGAGGGCACTATCCCCCCGCCGTGACTCACAGCCTCTGGGACGCACAGCCAAGGCAGATTTGTCTTTCATGGTGTTCTGGGCTCAGCTGCTTCTCAGTGCTGGAGCGGAGATGACTCAAAGGCCAGAGGAAGGAGAAAGAGAGGACCGAGGATCATGGGAAGGCTGAGGCTGGACTCTGGAGGAGAAAAGGATACTGGCTGCCCAGATGGATTGGGGCTGAGCCAGAAGGAAAACAGAGCCTGGGTTTGTGGTGGAAAGCACCGTGGAGGAAGGATGTGACTAACTGGTGAGGGAGGGGTAACTGGGAGTTCAGGAGAGCAGAAGCCAGCTGGAGAGGCAGAGCTTGGGTGACGGGAGACACAACTCGCTGCTCAGAGAGGCCCCAGGAGCGCAAGGAAGGTGGCAGCAGCAGCAGTGGGGTAAGCCGAGGGCAGGCAGGCAAGAGCAGGGCTGGGCGGGCAGGCTGCAGGCAGTGCTGGGACCCCAGTCAGCTTCGGCAGGAGAGACACGGGGCAGCTCTGAGCTGTCTATGTTCACTACTGGAGTCTTGTCCCCATGGTCAATAGGTACTAGTACAATTAAGAGTGGACCTTAATCAATGCCAGTGTGCTGGCATGGTGAGCAGAGGTGCCTGGATGTTAATCCTGCGGACACTTGCTTATTCGCTTGCTGCAAATACCCGTTTGCTTAATTGCTCTCAAGAGATTCACTCTCCCCATCTGTAGGACCAGGTTCTTGGGGACTGTGGTTCAAGGGAATGACCACATGATTTAAACATACATACTTAGAAAGATGATAAAAATGTTAGACTTCAAGACTTTGTTACAATTCTCATACACACACATTTTCAGGTATTATTTTAAGACTGTCTCTCTCGTTATGTCAATACTAGTAAATTAAACAGTTCAAGGGAGCATTCCCAGGCACTGGACCTGTCAGAGTTGCCTGCAGCTCAAGGCTGTCCTGTGCCAGCTCCTGCTCTCTCAAACCATCCCTAGACACATTTTGGGAGTTAGCACAGCCTGGGCTCCTTCCCATCGCACAGGTCAGATGCAACACCTTACCCCAAAGCCTGGGGGAATTTAGCAGAGACGTGGGCCAATTCATGGCAGCTGCTCTCTGTGCCCTGGAACCATCCTGGGCACATTTGGTTGATGAGTTCAGACATAGCTTTTATATGACACTGCAGTCAACTTCCTATTCCCCATTCCTGATGCTTAGTGGGGATTTTATTATTATGGTTTATTTTTAATGTATGATAAATTTTAGAAGAGAAACAATTCCACTGGTTAATTTTTGTCAGATTTGCCTAGCTCTACTTAAGGTCCTAGAAGCTAGCTCAGATTGAGCATCCTCACAAATTTCTTACAGGTTTTAGCATGCAAGAACGTACTATGTTAGTGGTGTATCATACAGAGCTCCAGAATCGTGTCATCCTCATAGTAGTAAATGGATTATTTGTTATAATGTCTTCTATTATTTCTAATATTGGCTCAAATCATTGTAATAATTGTAAATAACTGTGATGATCACTTTTATTGGATCTCCTACCTGTGACTCAGGTCCACACTCAGAAGATCCTCATTCATTCATTTGTGAGAGCTCTGCAATTCACTCATTCATTCAGGCACCTCCTCATGAGCTCAGCCCTCATAATGTCCCTCCACTTTTTTTCAATGGGTCACAACTTCAGGTATTGAAATACTGAAATATTGAATATTACTTCTCACCTGGGAAAAGAGAAAGACTTCATTTTACAGTTTGTGGATTATAAATGACAGAGGAGTCACTGTTTTCATGGTCTGCAGAATCACCACATATACACACAGCGGAGTGTTTCTAATATTGCAGATATGGAATGGCAAGATCCTTCCTGATATTAAAGCATTTCCTTCCTGTGACATTTTTTATTTATTTTACCTCATTATTCTATTAATGAAATTTTCAGTTGTTGCTGGATTAAAGAGATTGATTATGTGTGTTAATACTTTTTTTTTACCATTCAGTGATATTTTCTCTTTTCATTCATCAGACTTTTAAGAAAAATCTTTTTCTCTATTTATCTTCACTTGTTAATTTAAAGAAGTCTGAATGTTTGATTTTATGTATATTTCCAGCAGAAATCACAAGTTAAAAACATATTGCCAAACAGAAGAAGAATCAGGGTATCTTGTGGGAAAATGATGCAAAATTTGGAAAATCAGAAAAATATATGCTTAGATATTATGTAAGACATGACCACAGTTGTATGTTGGGTCCTTATTTTTTTATTTCTCCTCCTTCTATCCACAGTTAGTAATCTAAATACAATTAAATACACTTGTATAACAGATTCATTTGGCACATTTAAATTCTAAATAATTGCCTTGTACAACTAGAAAAATACTACAGTAAGAACAAAGTAGCTACTCAGAGCATTTTCAAATCCTTGAAAAGGAGAATTATTTATGGCAATTGCCAGATTAAGGTAATTACTGTAACAGTCCACCACTTCTATATATGTCAAAGGAATGTGTATTTTTGTATCAAGGCAAATGGCTGTATAGGCTATTAGGATCATTTTACGATGCTGCTATAGCTGAGACAACATCTCACAACAACTTAGATTTATATGTCTAATAATGGTCTGCTTTGTTTAATATATATTTTCGGTGATTTTGTGTGGCCTTCCTATTTTCTAATGTAGATTAGTGGCAACGTGTTTGTTTTAGCAGAGAAGCTCTGCTCCATAGCACTGTTTGTGCAGACTGTGCAACGTTACCCACTAAGTGTTTACTATATGGGGCACTAAAACTCAGATTTATGCCGCATCTTTAGAGGTGGTAGTCAGCTGCAGTTGCTATTACAATTCAATTTTTGTATAATACACAGTAAACCTCCGTTGAGAATGGTTTTATACTCTTTTAATGCACTCCATATGCTGAAAGAAATAGTTTGAGATTAAGGGAGGTTTATGGTAGACGCTTGCTAAACTTCATGTTTTCATTCAGAAACCCCAGAGACCCATAACAGCCCGGTGTTAGCGTCACACCCCAGCTTCTGGGGATGGCTGCCACCTCTCTTCTCCACTGCATGCAGATCTCAGGGGTTGTGCAGGCCAAAAGGGACAAAGAGTCACCGTCCAGCCTCGTCTGGACCACTGCTTCTCATGTCTTTGTCTGTCCCGCCTGCTTTCTCATCCATCTGATACGTATCTTCTTGTGCTATTTTCTCTCCTGGCCTCAGTTTTGGACTATTTAATATGAAAAAACCTGCAATGGAGAAACTTCTGCTCTGATATTTCTGCTCTTTCTTTTATACTGGCATCTTTTTTTATATATATTACACAAAAATGTGGATCTATGCCATCTTTCTTACCCATACACCTCCAATTTCTGTCTCATTTTTCTGTAACTTGATAATGCGTTTGGCAGTAAAGGAATATAAAGATTATCTGTGAAATTTTGAAAAGCGAGAAGCCAAACAAAGTTGTAGTTATAGTTGGAGTCAGTATCTCAATGACTGACTTCAGAAAATCAAAAGGCAGTCAGTGTGTCTTTACACAGAGGAGGAAAAATGCATTCCTGTGCTGGGCAGATACATAAAGAACTGCGTATCAAACTTTTAAAGCTATGCGGTTTCTCATGCAGTTTACAGGCAGGGACAGCAGCAAAGAGGTTTGTGAGGCAGGTTTTGTTCCCAGAAGAAGGGAATCGCCTGTGCTGACGGAGCAGCTTGGCTAAGAGTGATTTCAGCTAGGACAGATCACAAGAAGCAGAGCAATATAAAGTCCTACAAACCGTGAGGGAACAGTATCACTTCTAACAGTGCAGCATAAACCTAGCTTTTAGCTCCCGATACAATAAACACTTGGTGGCTAATGTTGCACAGGCTGCACCGCAGTGCTGTGGAGCAGGGCCTGTCTATGACACCAGACATAGCCACTGATCTACGGTAGAAAACATGAAGGCCACACAATGTTACCTAATATTATATATTAAGCAAAACAATGCACTGACGGCCACTGACAATGCTGGAACCAGCATTGTTCAAGGACCAAGAGGAGCCTTGCTGCAGCATCTCAGAAACCTCAGAGCTTAGACACCAAAGATTTAGGAGAATCAGAAACGAAAATTGCAATAGTCAAGTCACGTGGTGATTTGGACGTGATTAAAGATTTCAACAGTAGCGTCTGGTGCAGGTCTGGGTAGAGCAACTTGGAGCCCATCAGACAGAGCTGAGAGAAAGGCAGACAGTGTCAAAGCTGACTCAAGATATCTGCCTGGAGAATGAAGTAGAGGGCTGATTTAAGGGAAATTAGCCTATTGTTGAGAAGGAAACAGTAAATAAAACATGTTTAAGGTAGGAGGAAGATCCTTCAGAAAGTTAGTAAGATTTTGGTGTAGGCTGGAAAGTGAGGCGGCGAAGAGTGGAGGGAGGGCTTGGCTGAAGGGAGACACAACTGTGCTGTTCAAGCCACAGCTGGAGCAGTACTTCTGGAGACCGAGACCACTCTGAGCAACATTAAATTTGAATGGCATTCCCCAGAGACAATGAACCTCAGTAAAAAAGCCTGGATGTAACTCACTTAGGAAAATAGTGTGCAAATAAATAAATGTTCAAGGAAGAAACTACATTACCACTAGAATTAACTTATGTGAAATTTGTCAAGTTAAAGGCCTCAGTGTTACTGGTTTCACCATATGTTTGTAATTTTTTTATTTCAGAGCAGCTGGTATTTTCCTGGGCTGTTCAGGTCATGACCCTATTGTCTAAGCATGACTAGCAACATTAAAACATTTCCCAACCAAATAAAGTCTGAAAGCTATTTCTTAACTAGCTGCACATTATTTTGTTTCTTTCTCTTTGTTCTTCAGAGGCAGTTCAGAAAAGTGTGGACTCCCTTTATGAAATCAATCCCTCTTTAAACAATTGGGCTTCCTTTTTTATTTTAAGCTTAATCACTTTGCTAGGAATGCGACTGTGAATTGAAGCATCGTTACCAATGTTCTGCAGGGAAAGCAAAGTGTGTGAGAAGAAAAGTGGGTGTTGCTGCTGAAACAGTGCTGGGAGGGCCAGGCAGCCTCTCACAGCTGCGTGGGCTTTTGGCTGCTGCAGTTAATAAACAGGGATCTGACAGGCTGGCATGACTGCTCCTTCCCTCTGGTTGAGAAGCTGCTGTACACTATCATCAGTGACGAGGAAGAAAACGTAAAGTTTATCCTGCAGCTGAGAGAAATGGGTGAGCGGTAAAGAATGGGGACAGGTCAGTAATGCAGAGTGGGCGAGGTGGATCAAGCTATAAAGCAGGTGGTGTCGGGCAACACACACTCTGAACATGACCAAAGGAAAATTATACATCTAGAAATAAAAAAGGTGGCTTGTATTATGCATTAATATTCTCTGGAAAATAATTGCCCTGCAGGGGACATTGTGTATAACCAAGTGAACATGAGCTCCTGATGTTATACTGTCATCTGAAGTGTCGCTGTGATTTTTGGATTGATAAATACATACATGCATACCTATGAGTCTGTGTAAGTCTTTGATGGGAATATAAACTTTATTCCTTGTCTAGACACATTTGGAGGGTCTGTGCAGCTCTGCCCATGACCAAATAGTAGTTACTTGGTGGCTACAGTCCAGCAGTTGTGCTGCATGTAAAAGGTTTGAGCATACGTCCTGCATGACAAATTTTATGAGCCCCCAAGATGGAAATGACCTTTCTGTGCTCTGCAAATGTGTACGGGGCTGAAGGACACCTGAAATGGCAAAGCTGACAAAGCCAGGGGTAGTGCCCTACACAGCTACCAGCATGAGTCCAGGAACTGTTCACCTGCACCAGGCTGGCACAGCAATAAAAACTCTGCCTCAAGACAGGCTTGGTTGTGGAGTAACCCAGCTAAACTACACCCAGAACTGTGTGGAGTGGTGGATACGGCAGTTAGATGACTTTGTCTCAAACAGTCCATCCATTGCTACACAGTTTCTATCAGCACAGTTTTCTTGAGCAGGCAGACCCAGTCTGGCACTTTCTACTCTGATATTCCAGCTGTTGCTCCTTTCTAGCTTTGCCTGTTAACTTTGGTGCCACTCAGCTGCCCAATGTGATCCAAAGACATGCCCTGTGGTGAGGTGCCATGCAAAACTGTGGATGCAGCTCTCCCTGTGGCCATGGAAAGGCAGGGAGTGCAGCCTGGACAGTTTTCTCAGGACTTGGTAGCAGTAGCAGCGTGAGTCCCACATGGATCTCCTTGCCCCAGGGCTCACCCAGCACCCGTGCCAGTCTGCACCCCAGCCCACACCACTGCCTCCTGCATAGAGCAGCAGGGGACACCGGGACACCAGGGAGGAGGTGACTAAAGGAGGAATGTAAAGCCCCAGTGGCTTTCAGTACACCTCCATCGGGCAGGGCTTACCTCAAAACCACTGCCAGTCCTTCTCTGGTGAAATGCCCTAAAAGAGAAACCAGGAGGTGCCCAGCAAATGTCCTTGCTCAGGGTCTCCTCCGTGCACCTCCCGGGTGTGTAAAGGGGCCAGGTGGCAAACTCCCAAATCCATATTCCCCCTCCACATTGATAATTGCCTGCCCAAGTTCACTGCATGCATGTCTACACAGACACACCATGTTCTCTGGTCAGAAAAAGGCAGAGTTCACCCCAAAGTTGTGCCAGTTGGAACCACCGCTGCCATTGCTCTGCCAGGAGACCTGGGATGGCTGCAACTCCAAAACCTCCCTTCCAGGGAGGCAGCGGTGTCTCCATCCCACTGCCTGCCCCTGGGGCGTGTTGAGGAATTTCCCATCTCCTCTGAGCAAACAAACCCTGGCAAGAGATAAAGTCAGGTTTTAAAGAACTGACGCCTTGTCTTACAAGCACAGAAAATCGATGGGGCTTGTCCTCCTCAGTCACTTAGATAGCCTGCTTATTCTTGGCATTTTTGTCCGAACGACACTCCTAAATCTCTCTCTGGATCTAACTGCCAGTGATTTCGGGGTCACTATTTCACACTTAGTACTTCCTTGTCACTGGAAGAGGGGCTGGTCTCCTCCCCTTCAGGGGAGCAGCCAGGATATCGATTCCCATGCCCAACTCTCCCCCTCTCCTTCATCCTCCCTGCAAAGCCAGAAAGCTCCTGGGAGCGGCGGAGGTCGGGAGAATACACTGCGGACCCACAGCTCCCAGGTACAGGGCTGATCAGCTGGGGGCCACAGTGGCTGCCCGGCTTCTCTCCCTCCAGTGTTCAGAGCCATGTCCAAGGAGGGCACACCACGCCAGAGCGGGTGGCACCCCAGACCCGTCCTGGTGGTGGTCTCCAGAACTCCCTCCATCACTCCCTGCTGGCTGTGAGGGCAGCTGGAGCCCATCTGTCCCGCTCCAACCTTGAAAACAGGCGGCACAGTAAGAGCCAAGCTTCATTTCAGACCACACAGGCAGCAATCTGGAAATGACGCATCTTTTTCTGGATCCAGCCCTTCAGCAGAATAGAGAAAATCCCTCTCCTCAGCCAGGCTCATCCCCAACCTGGTGTTTGGCTTCATTGCACTCAACACGATAACAAACATCTGGCTGAATTTCTTTTCCCATCTGGGCCATTCCTGTGGTTTCCCTGTCCCAGCTGACATTTCCATCCTCTCCTACTTTACAAGGAATTCTTATAATCCTTTCTACAGGTTTTTCAGACTTAACAAGAATTAACGAGCACCTGTCTCCATACTCTACCTGTAACTATGTTTCAGCTTAATAGGCCTGGCACTTCTGGTACCCAATTTAAGAGAAAATGAAATAGAAAAATGATAGACCAGAAGCTTGAGGTATCACACAGAAATTACAAATGTTAAATGGGTAGGGAAGTCTGTAACTGAAGGCAAGGCATATTCTCTTTGCTAACATTCTGGGGATTATTTGAACATCTTAACCTTCAGGAAACACTAAAGACATAATATTCAAAGGTTTTTCTTCTCTCTAAAGAAGAGCCCTGCTTTTCTACACTGTCTGTTAAAAACAGAGGATGAACTATTTTATTTATTTTTTAAGATTGCTCTGAAAGCATATTTTGGTAATCCAGCTGAGAATATAAGATGTTATATTTAGGGTTTTTTTGGAATGCTACATAGTCTTAGCATCTTGAAGCTATATTTAGGGAACTGAGAGATATATGAACATAAAAGAAAATGTATGCAACATGGCATCAGGAATGGCCAATGACTAGAAAGGCTTCAAGAATTCAGCACAGAAAAGAAAGGTGACTGTGGTTTCTAACCTGCAAGATTAGCAATAAGGATTTAGTGATCTGGATGCTCTTGAGACCATTATATGAGAACACAGACAAAATGAAAGATACTTTGATCTACAGTTCCCATTTAGAAAACCCTAAAATTAGCTACAGTATATCTGAGGTGCTGAGTGTATCTCATAGACCACTGAGCAGGTCTGTAATTAACTTTGGTTCTTTGAGTGCAAAAGGACATGTGATTTATTATCATCCAGACAACAGGCCTGGAAAATGCAGCTCTGTCATGGATATATGGGTATATAATGCTCCCTGCTAATTCTAGCTCGGTTGTAGGGTGTAATATTTGGATAAATTGCTCAGTTTTGGAAAATACTATTTTTAAGATCAGATTTTGATATTAGAATGCACTGGATGAAAATGCGCTGGGGAATGAAAGCTAGCAGCAAGCGCTGAGGACACACATGGCAAAGGCCAGGATCAGAGCCAGGGGTTTCCGTTCACACTAGTTTCCTCCTGACCCTATGCAAGGATATTTTGGGGAATCTTCTCAAACCATCTCTGCCTAAGGGCCGCAAAGTGATATGGCCCAAGGCTGCCTGACTCTCTGCACAGGCTTGTGTCTCCAGTGGAAAAGGGGCGGTGGGCTGAGGTGAGGGAGGCATTAGGCGCACCCTGCTGCCACGTCTGCCAAGCACCATTCAAACACCCGGTGAGTCGGACAGTCCCCAGAGAGGCTCCCAGAGGGAAAAGTGGCTTGAAACAGCCTCAGCAGAGACCTGGAGCAGCCCATTGATGGGATCAACCTGAGGGAACGATTTAACTCCTTGTTATTAGGTAACATTGACATTTTTACTGTATTTCTAACAAAAGAAACAGTTCTTTTGGAAGAGACAAAACACTGAAGTCAATAATTTTACACACACAAATAATAAATCTTCACCACAAAATGTTAAATATTGGCGCAGGATCCTTATACAATGCAGAGGTTTTATTCACTTTGCTGAGCTTAGTCCCATTAAATTGCACATAGTTGCCGAGAAAGGTTCACAACTCTTAAGCATAGAAACTTTATCTCATTTATATTACCGCTAGATGGCTCAAAATCAAAGAGCAAAATACACCACTGCTCAATCTATGATCAGAATAAACGCACGCTATTTAAAGACTATTATGGTCTGACTCATAATTGTCATACTTCAAAATTTTCTATAAATCGTCAAGCTCCCCAGGTTAGTGGTAAATACTCCCTTGAGAGAGCAGAGCTGTCATAGCCTCAGATGTATTATAGTACTTAAAGACAGATGTTGCTTGTGAATGTTTGGGAGAGAAACATCCAAATGAATAATCTGTATTTTTCTCCTTCTTAAAATCAATTGCTACTGAGTGAAGTCACCAGCTGACAAAGACCAATGGAGGATGTTCAAAAGCATCTAAAGAGCAGCCTTAGCACCACATTATATTTTAATTTATTTTAACAAATCATCTGAACAAGTAACTTGTTTTGTTTCATAGTGGTTACCTTTATTTATAACTGTTAGCAGCTTATGACTTGAGGTCTAACTTTCTATTACACATTGCTTTAGATTAAGGACAAAGCTTGCAAATCAAACCTGTCCTTACTTGAAAGTAACTTACTGATAGGCGAGACTCCTGGGTATAGATATATATCTGCAATCAATCAAACCTGCTGGCTTAACAGCACTTTGCTCTTTCCAGGTCAAGTAAAATAAATAGAAAGGACAGTTTCTGTAGAACTTCAAGAGGCAGATTATGTTATCTGCTACCTTACAGCCAGCCATTATCCTACACTGACATATGAATTGCCTTCTATTGAGGATGATGGGACTTGTTAAACAGGAGAGCAAGAGAAAGACACAGAAAGGATTTCTATTTTCTCATAATTCAAATGCCATAAGTGTTATATGCAAATCTCCCATTTCTTACACGAAGCAAGACGGGGTATGAGCCACAATGAGTACCTCCTCACAGTGGTCCTTGAATTTCCCATGCAAATGAAACACTTTCACAGAAGCTGTAATCTGGGCAGTTAACATACAGCTGGACAACAAGCATGCTTTCATGTGGTGGCTCACTGATGAAGATTTTGGTATCAACATGTGCTCATCATGGCCATAACTGAGAATTACTGATAAAGAGAAGTCTCCCAGGGGACAATATCCAGGCTGATACCAGATTCCCACCTACACAGTTTTCCTTGACGTCTCTAGAAAAATACGCCATGTGCTTGTATTGCTCGTCTTTCCTGTTTGACAAGGCATGCTCAGACCTAGGGCGCCATGGTGTCAGAAGCAGAGATGAAGCTGAGGGCCCTAAAATCTGTGCCAAGCTGCAGGACCTCAGCTGGACACTTCCTTGGACAAGGGGATCTCCCTGGAGTACACACCATCGCACCTTGGGCCTTGGAAGGAGAAAGCTCCTGGATCTCCTAGCAAAGTGATGGAAGGAGCTTGCCTTTCCCTCCTATGGAGAAAGACCTTCAGAGAGCAGTGATGCCAACACAAAGGAAACACACAGAATAACACCCCTCCCTCACAACAGACAGGGAGGAGGCATCGGTTGGAGGCATCAGTCTGTTAAATCAGTTACGCCATCAAAATCTTCACAAGCACCTTGCAAGTTGCCCTTTGGGGACAACATCCCCCTCTTTCTGCCAGAGTTGTCATCACGATGCACACCAGCTTCACCCCCCCAGGCTCAGAAGCATGGCATGCTCACATACTCTGGGTCCTGGAACAAAGCTTCTGCCCAAAGACACCCTGGATGGCCCTGAACACAACACCCTGCTCAGCAGCAGAGGTTACAAGCAAGAAGGTAGGAATGGCTCTTACACTGAGCTGTCCCCACAGCTTTATTAACCCCGACAAAATCTTTTTTTGGCATTTTTCCTTAAGAGTGAAATTTAGCACTGGCAAAATGCAACAAAGCTTAACCTCCATGGTACAAACCTTGTAACAACCTCATAGGAGGCAACTGCAGACCCTGTGTAAACCTGTCACAACAGGTCATAAACTACATGATGTAGCAACTTGCTACCACAACATTTCCCTAGATATTTGTTTTCACTAGTGCTTAAGTGCCTTGCACAGCTCTCATGCATTTGTGAAACTTTTGCAACAGTCCTTGGTGGGGATGTCACTGGCTGTCCCCAGGTTCACAAAGACGGGCATGGGGCATTCTGGGCTGAACACAAAAGGGGCATGCAGGAGAATCATACATCCTCCACACAATGGCTATATTTTTTTGATTTCCACCATATACATCTGAAAACTCTCATCTCTTCAGTAGTATCTTGATAATGAATAATGTTCACTGCTCTTGTTTTGTATGATATTGTTGCCTTGAACTTCCATTGTGTTATATGCATGTGTGCACACACAGATTTGCTACGCTTTTTGGCTCCCCACCAGCTAACCGGTGTTGGAGCTGCCATTGCTTGAAGGTCTGTCTCGTTTTGACACACTGTGCACTGGTGCACTGCTCTGCACCCTGTTCCTGGTGCAGACTCCAGCTCAAGGTCCCTTTCCTGATGTTCAAAGCCTTCACGGCTGCTTCTGCCTACAGTGACAAATGATTTGTCCTTCTCATGCAAAAAAAACCCGCATTATCTTGTTAATCAATAGGAATAGACTTGTGACCAGAAAAGTTTGCACCTTCAGAGAAGCCAAAACAAGTGCAAAACAAAGTAAAAATACCCACTAACTGCACCAAATCCAAATTAAATGTAAAACCCACCTTTTGTACTTCCGCTGTCCAAGCTGACTCCCAGACCAGGTCACTCTGCAGCTTCCTAACACAGGAGTCTGGTTCTTGTGGCTAAGCAGGAAGGCAGATCTCTGTCTTAAAAAACTTTCTAGCACTGTGAAGCAGCACTATGGTAGATGTAGATGCTGGCTATAATCCACAAGTTTTCTTCTGAGATGTGTGTGTCTAGCCTATAACATTTCCAAAACTAGGCATTTACTCTGTGGTCCAATTGTGCAGCAGTTTGGGATTTTGTCCTTGCCGTGTGTCCCCAGAGTGGGTGCTGGACACTTCTGGAGCTCTACGCCATAGTTCCTGAAACCATAAAACTCTCTGCAACACAGCCATGATTTCTCGCAGGACGGAGGGGTTGCTTTTGGAAAGCCCTCCTGCCTGCAGCCCAGCATGGCCACCACCTACAGTGGAGTGGGAACAAAGGGGCAAAGAAAAGAATGGGGGATTAGTTTAGGCAAAAATAGTTCGAAGGCTTGACTGGAATTAAGAGTTGCAGGGGTAAGCCATAACCCTCAGCATTTTGTGGAGACTGGTTGGTTTAGATGTGCTTGTGATAAGCCTCTCTTTGTGCCCTTCTAGTGAGCCTTAGGGGTAGATCTGTGGAAAGTAAGTATCCTGCCATTGGCCTGACTCATCTGGGAGAGAAAAGTGCCATAGCGGATGGCTCTCCAGCCTGACATCAAACTGGTTGCAGTTTCCCACTTTCAGCTGGCCACCCTGCCTGCAGTGGCGGCAGCCTGCACGCTGCGGGGTGTACAGATGTGTGTCTGTTCTGCAGGAAAGGACACCGAGTGCCCTGACGCTCTCCTCAAAGCCCTCCCACTCTGGGGAAGGAGTTTGAATACATATTCACTAGCAAAAAGTGAGAAAAAGCTATGAGAAAATATGGTTCGTGACTGGCAATCTTATCTTTTTTTTTTTCTCGTTTCAAAGAAAAAGAGCAAGCAGGCATTTATCATCTTTATTTTCTAAGCAGGGGAATGTCTGTTCCTACAGTGCCACCTTCAGTTCTTTCTTGCTTATAGTCTCAATTTTACCTAACCTGTTTCATTTTCTGAACAACTTCTACTATTTCTGTTAGTGAAGGCCCAAACAAAAGCATTCCTGTGCATTTCTCTTTGATAGTAGCTTGTATCGTTGAAATGCAACACTCTTCAGATCCAGGAGATAATACTTGAACATTTCTCAACAGTGTTAATTGCGTCTCTTGCATCCAAGCGCATTCTGGATTGACGAGGCAATCAGGTGTTTGCTGAGAAGGTAATGGGTAAGTAGGAGTAGGGAGGGGTACACTGAGCTGGTGTATTGCTAAGAAGGTGTTTTTTTCCCAAACAAATCTGGTAGGTTCAGTGTATGCTGTATATAAGATATGGATCTGAATGGCTATTGTTATAATAAGAATGAATATAAGCAATAACAAATACAGGTTCTTCTGTCAGAGGATCAAACAATGGAGTTATCAAACAATTATATGAAACATAAAATTACGTTGATTACACCGGCAAGGTTATGAGCAGCTTGACAGTTCACTGACTGCGCTTATCCTCTGTACTAATAAATTTTATACCCAGATAATTCAGTGCAACTATAGTAACTGTTTTGTTAACGAATGCATAAACGGAATGTATAAGGAATGTGAAACGCATTATTATTCATTTCTGTAGTCAGAGCTACTTTTTATATGGGGATGTCTAAATGATAGCTATTTTGAAGACAAGTACCACGCAACTTTTGCAGGATAAAAATCTGGTGTCCCACTCTTCTCTGCACCACATGCTGCCAAGAGTATCTGCAGTAACTTCTCAGAGGACAGAGTTTTTTTGAGTTTGTTAAGTACTACAGGCACGTTCACGCCAGTGCTTGTGCTGCGCTCACAGGGTCTTGTCCCCAGGTGTTGAAGTTGATGGTGCATGATCACTGGTACAACCACTGACTGCATCAAAGGCCATGGCTGACAGAGACCACGTGGCCTTCAAAAGGCCACAGCACAAGGGGAACAGAAGATCTTGCCTTGTAGGCAAACCTCATGGCAGATCCTCACTGGGAGGTTTTGTGCCCAGTGCTGATCATTGCCAGAGCCTGTGTGTTCCCCACAGTGATGAGAGGAGCCACCTCTTCAACACCATGAGCTCTCAGAGGTCCTGTGAATGTCGTTTCGCAGCCCTGTGCTGGCATGGGGGCTGAGGCCAGGGCTGTGAGATGCTCTCAGATGAACACCAAGGGTGGAAAGGACAAGTTGCTCACTCACCTGTGGGGAAAGGAGGCAGCAGTGATTACTTGCTCCACATGAGTTGACTGGGCAAGCGCTGGCCTCAGCCAGGCTCTCACCTGCATTGCTTTGAAGGAAGGGCAGTGTGGGGTGCCCTTTCTTGATGATTTGATGTTGTTCAGGCCCAAATGCTGCTCTGTGGGGGCACAGCTAATTCCAAAAGCTTTGTGAAGGACCACAGCTAGACACATTTCTCTTCAGGCTGCCGTCCTTCATATAGTCTTTTCTTCAGACTGGGGTTGCAGAGGTTTCCAAGGAGGCTGTGAAGGAATAGGGCTGCATCCCCATGCCTTGGGCAGTCCTAGGGCCAGAGGGGAGAGAGGCTGAGGGGATGGTGGTTTGGGTGTGGGCTGTGAGGAACTGTCTTTGGTCTATGCTCTGTGTGTGTTCTGGATGTAAATTTATTCAGAGTGCAAAAAAGGCTTTTGGCTCTTGCCAGAAAACAAAGGTGGGATTCAGTTTGAGATTGAGGTATCTAAATTTAAGCACCTCATTGTAAGCCTTTATTTGTGAGCTGGGCATCTCAGTTCTTACTGCAGTCAGATGCAGCTGCCAAAGCATTGGTGTGTGGTGCCATTAAGATGCCCTGGAGTTTTCTGGCTGGCCTCCAGCTGCTGCACCAGAAGAGCTAAGGTCTCCTGTACGTCCTGTGTCAAATCTGCAAGCCCCATCCGGATGCCTAAGGTAGCCTTGGGCATCTCAAAGGTACCAGTTATCAGTATTAGTAAGAGGGCAACTGAATGGAACCTCTTAGTGTCTTCCTCACCATGGGTGGACTCAGTCTCCAGACCCCACCATCTTTGATGAATACACCTTCCCTGAGATTTGTGGACTGGATCTTCCCCATTTATAATGGGAGATTAGAAATCTCTTCTACACATACATTAGATGACTAATTTCAGTGTCCCAGGCTGAGTCCTGCCCGAAGTGTTTATCACTTGGCAACACATGTTCCCTCTCATGACTCAGTTCCACGAGGAAGCTGTAAAAATCCAGTTGAAGCACACACATGGGAAGGGTCTCACCTTCCCCATCTCCTAGGGAGTCTGTGCTGCCAAGTGTGGGTGCTCAGGACCTCTGCTGTGACTAAGGTCCAGGGAGAGACTGAGCCCAAGACGATGACAGCAAGAAGGAAGGCACAGGTTGCTGACTGTCTTGGCCCCAGGGATCCCAGTGGGAGCTCAGGCTCAGCCAGTGGGGCTTTGCTTGCAGCAGCTTCAAACAGGCAACCTCTGGGGAAGCAGTGGGACCAGCTGAGAATCCAGAGGTCCAGGCAAGGCCCAAGTAAGCTAAAGAAATGTTCTTTCCCTACTTTTGCTACTGGCAATCATGAACAGACACAAGCAGGGCCACTTAGGTAGAGCTACATGGTGGGTCACACAGAAAACATTTCTCTTCCTGATAGTGCTGGAAGCACTGTAGGATAAGAGATCGAAGGACACTCAGTGCTACTTTGTGTGGACACATCTGGTGCATTTGGGAAGTATGGTAAGGGCCTGAAATGTGCATGTGAACTGCAGCTTGGGATGCTTTCCTGGGTCAGTCCCCGGGAGCAATCTGATAAAGCAGTACACATATGGCCAGTGAGACCACGCTTTCAAACTGCATGCAGGTGTTTTTTTCTAGCTAATAAATTAATGTCTTAGCTGTCTCCTGCCTTGAAGCTAGCATAGCTATGTGCACGTACAAAATAAATGTGACACACTGAAATTCCTAGTCACTAGCATTTTATGCCTACACTACCCAGCATAAGTGGTTGAAAAAGGTTTCTTGCACTGTTAGTTCAGACCTTAATGCAACTGCACCAAAGCCAGCTTCTTCCAATGGACTGAAACACTGAAGTATTTACTTTAATTTAAAACATTTAGAAACTGAACCAAGAAATGGAAGCCCTTCCCCCAAATGTGGCACATATTACCAGAAGAGTTGCCGAAGCTCAGTTGTTTCCTCCCAGCACTGACAGCCAAAGCACCAGGTGAGACAGATAATCCCCAGATTTCAATCCCCATCACAGTTTCCCAAGTGCACTGTTTTATCCCATTGTGCTGAAAGCAAATGACTTCACACAGATTCTACTGATGATTGCACGCAGAAGTTATGATTTTTTGCCTGCCAATAAAACAGGACTCTCCCACAGTATACTGCTACCAATATGTTCCGCACTCAGGGTGGGGCTCCTGAAAAGTGCATCTAATTCTCATCAGCTTCCAGAGGAGTGACCTTTCTCTTCATTTGCCTCTCTATATCATAAAATAGAACAGATTTTTCATTTGTTTCTGTCTCCAAAGTATGTCATCAAAATATCCACATATTTGCTATGAAAGTGAAGCTCTGTTCTAATATTTTCATCTAAAACATGAGATTACCAAAGTGTCATTCATAGATGGCATCTGGTGCAAACTATTTTACGACCTTATTTAGAAAAGGGGCTGAAGTGTCTGTATCTACTGCTTTAAGGCTTTTTCATTGATAAAAGGTTTCTGTGTATTTCGTCTGCCAAGTGCATAGCACAAAACCCCTGCCTGCTAATTGACATGGTATTTGAGCTTCAGATTAATATCCTCTCGATTGTTTTTCTGACAAGACGCTAATGAACCAACCAGAGCAGCTTTGCCTGGGAGGAAACTCATAAAACATGAATTGGAGAGCCAGTCCATAAATAGAGATTGCTCAGCTTGTATATCTAGTCCATCACAGTATTAACGAAGACTTCATCCTGGACAAATGAGTGCACCCATTTCTTGCTGGAGACATTCATCCACCTTCAACTCAGCCAACTTGCATCTTGGAACTGTGACTCTTTCTCTCAGTAATACCTTATAGGTTTGCACATTTTCTGTGATTTTAACATCTTCTGAGATTATATATTTCAATACTATCTCATGTTGACAAGGTTAGAAGGGAAAATCTATCTAAACTACTTTAGGAAAGCTAGAAATTCCATATTCGTGGGTTGAAAAACATACCAGGCACATGCAGTGGATCTGATCTGCTGGCTGCAGCACACATGTGCCACACAAATGGCCCAAAGATGAGCCGTGAACCCCCCACGTGCCCGTTCCCCTGGTCCACACACACGCTACCAGCAGGCAGCCCCTGCCCATACGCATGTAGGTGCAGATACAGCTAGGACCATTGCACCTCGCACACGCCGGCTGCCTGCTAGGGGATGCTCCACCACTCAGAGCCTTTACATTAACGTTGGAAGATTTTGGGACAGGCTCTGTCAGTGAGGAGGTACGGGCTTGCTGCTACCAGGCGAAGTTCTGAGGCCTCAGGCACAACCCTACAGCAGTTCACACCCACTGTTTGAAAAGGTCCTTTCTGACCTCAAACTCTTCTCAATAGAGTAATTGAGAGAGTTGTTATTATATAGTTCCCGACTGACAACTTAGGTGCTCACAGTTCATTTTTGGAGGTACAGTTTCAGTCCCCATTTCAATATTTGCTATCAGAAAGATATCTCTGGTATTAGTTCCAAACAACCAAGCTGATGATCTGAAGCAGGGTGATTGCTTGTGATTTTTTGGGGGGTAGAGGGAGAATTAGGACATGGTAGGAGAAGAGAAGCCAAATGTTATTTTCTTAATTCCTCAGTAAAAAGCAAAATGAGTAAAGTGAACAATGAGCAAATCCATTTAAGCACAAAACAGCAAGGCAACCTAGGAGAGCAAGAACCAGAGCTTATATAAGAGACATTACACACCTCATTACGGAATTCAAAATATTTGACAAGGCAAAGCCTGTTGAGATCTGTAAATAAAGTATGAATGTCGGTGCTTCAGGGCAAAAAACGAGAACAAGCAGATACCAAAAGATACAAAGGTGAGTTTAAGCTCCTCCATCTAAAGTCTTTTAAAACACTCTAAAGGTTCCCAGGTTTCTCAGTGACATTCTGTTCATTCAGCATAGCAAAATGCTGAGCAAGTGACAAGTACGGGGCAAACCCGATTGCTCAGAATGTAGAAAACACACCACAGTAAAACAATTACCTTGGTGTGTTAAAGTGTCACTGTGGAACTTAAAGCTATCTGCCTGGTGCTTAAATGAGTGCAAAAGGAATTTATTAGCATTTTTATGGAGAATAAATGCATTCTTGCGTATAATTTAGTAGCAAGGTGATATCGATAAACAAATCTAATGGATGGAAGCGTCTCATCACTGAATCTCGTTTGTGCAAGGCTGCTCAGTCAGGCTATGTGGTCCTTACTCCGGTGAGCAGGTCTGCTCACTTTGGTGGGATAGCAAAGGTCTGTGTCCCTTCAGCTTTTATACAAATTCAAAGCCCACAAAACACAGCTACCTCGGTGAGGAAAGACAGCAGCAAACTCAAGAATAGCACACTTACTTACACCCTTGCTACAGCCTGGTGTTGTCATTCCCAAAGACATCACAAACAGCTCCTAATCTCTCAAAATGTAATCAAAGCTGGTTTTCAACAGAGATTAGCTGAAAACTCAGCTCAAGGGCACTTTTTGAAGATGAAGGGCTCAACAAAAGTCCCTGGCTTGTAAAATTGAAGCCTGCTGCAACATAATATGAGCAACAATTTTAAAGTACTGAAAAAGGACAAACTAACTGATAAAACTGCCTGTTTCATTATATTCGTAGAGAAAATAGGCCATATCTTTACTTGTAATAGTTTTTGGTTTTCATTTTTAAAATGTACATGTTTGTCCAGCGGAACATATCTTAGCATTCTATTTCTAAACAAATCACAGCATGAGGCAACAGACCACTAATGGTAAAGCAGCACTGTGTAAGATAACACACAGATTTACCATATTCCAGCAATTTTACACTACATTCACCTAGATAAACCATTTGGACTATTAGCAACCTAATATTTCCCTATTTATCATTCCTTTGCAAGAGGTTACCACTGATACTAATACAAAAATTAAGCACACTCACTCAACCCTCTAGATTAAGGAAAATAATCTAGGCAAAATTTAAAAAAAAAAAAAACACTCTGGCATTATATTGGGTATACAGCACAGACTTAATGTAATTTGTCTGTATTCTGTGCAATAGCAACCAGAGAAATGTTCCCTGCAAAGCCCATTATATTTATATAGAGAGAGATATAGAAAGATGTATGCACTGAGCAGCAGAATAAAATGAACATACATTTTTGCTACAGGAAGTCTGTGAGAGAAGAGCTTGAATGTCACTGCTAGCTTGGATTTGGTAGCCCAGCTCAGCCATCTTGACGGAGCTCAGATGGCTCAGGACTGTAACTCTGATGGGAGGTGGAAACGAGTACACGCTGGACAGATTGCTTTGTCCTCCCTCTCTCCCTCCCCAAGGCGAGAGAAACATCAAAAAAAGTCTCATCCTGTAATGAGGTCAGAAGACCACAGACTGAGGAGAGAAGGTTTCCAAAAAAACCACTTTCTCAGGCCTCAGCAGCAATTGCATGTAAAGGGCTTGACCATGAGCGTGTAACTGAGCTGTCAGTTTAGAGGGGGGACCATCTCTGTATCACTCCTATAACACCACCTACAATTAAACTGGCCACAGGACTCTGCATACAGTATTTCTCCAGGGACAGAGCCTCAGACATATCAGCTCCACAAATTTTAACAATGTTAGAAATCAGCCACATATGCAGTATTTGATACAAGAGCCCAAAGACATAAATGTAAAACCGAATCTGCAAGTTGTTCCCTGCGGACAGTCAGGCACACTCCTCCTGGTTCAGTATTGTCCCCCCTCAGGTTTTGCAGACCAGGACTCCCAGTCCTGGGGCCTCATCCATGACACTCAATTGCAGATACATCACAGTTTTGCACTGGAGCATAATCATATGCTTTCGTTTGTTGTGAGTTCCTTTCCTAAAAGTTTGTCTGATTCAATCTGCCTTTGACTCTCAACCATTGAACTGATGCCTTCAAGAAAACTATCCATATTAACTCTTATGCCTCTTTTCTGAGTGGTACTAGGGAATTAAATCCCTTACTGACTATGTTTATACTTACAGGTAAGTTTTTTTTCTTGTATGCATTACCTTATAATTATTGACATTGAATTTCATGTGCCATTTCATTAATCAGTCAACTCTGCAAATCTGTTCAGCTAACTTAGGATCAGACTATTCTGAGAAAATATTCTGGTTTATCATCTGCATTACTGTCACTCATTTCATTATTCACCTCTTCTCTCCTCTTCCTTTATGTCTTAAATGGCATAGTCTTAAGACCAAATCCAGGTGATAAGCTGCAAATAACCTCCTATTTTCTCCAACATAGAGTCATGAAACACCTGAACATGAAGCAGGCTCTGTCAGAGTCCTCCCCTGAGAGCCTTATGCCCTACATGCTCCTCCACATTGTGCACCAAGCCTGCCCTTTGCGACATGCCTTCTTGCAGGCTGTGAAACCACCCTCTCTCCTGGGTGTGGTGTGGTGCAAAAACGGGGGACACAGCAGGGTGAGCTGAGACCCAGAGCCCTCATCAACACACATCAAAACTACACCCATGAAATTTCCTACCAGCAGCGTGAGGAGGCAGTGGCAAAGCTGGCCCAGGCCAGCTGCATAGTGTCTGTGAGAGAGAGGGGAGCACTTCACTCTGGCTGTCCCTGTGTCTCTGTTCTTAGGGATATCTTTGGCATCAGGTCCCTGTTTTGTTGTCTTTCACCATTGCTGAAGACAAGGATCTATGGAAAGAGCCTCCTTACGAGTGGGGAAGTTGCTCCTTCGATCTCCCCGTATCTTTTCAATAGCTTCTACCGATGCCCTTGGTATGGATGTCAGACTTCTTAGTCCGTAGTTTTTCAGATGGTTCTGCAATCCCTTTTTTAAAGACTGGTGTCCCATTTGCAGCCTTCCATTTTTTTGTCATTAAGTGCTTTAAGCAGTAACTCAGACAGGACAGTTGCAGTTCCACACTTTCACACCAGAATATACCTGAAGTTCCTGCATGAATTTGTTGTGGTCCTGGGAACTGTTCAGTTTACTGGTTTATTCCAATCAGAGTTTCTCACGCTCATCTCCTGTGAAGAATGACTCCAGTGGGAGCCTCACTGACCTCTCCTGTAAGCAGCACTAGGAGAAACGCATCATTTAGCTCTGCTGCAAGGTCCTGTCTTCACAGAGTGCCTTTTCTACAGCTTCATCACGTATTGGCCCGGTTGACTTTCTGGTCAGCTTCTTCCTTTGATGTTTTTGAAAAAGGCTTTATAGCAGCTTTCACACCTTTACTAGGTTGCCCCTCTAAATCCTCACTGGCCTACTTTATTGCAGTGTGACACTCAACTTGCTACAGTTTATGATCTTTTCTATTTTCCTCGTTCAGATAAGACTTCTACTTTTTAAAAGCTGCCTTTGATGTCATTTAGTAGTTTCCACTGCCTTGATGTTTGACCATGCCAAAATTTTGTTTTCCTTTCAGTCTTTTAAAAAATCTTCTCTGGTAGGTGGTATACATTTACTACATACTTCCAAAATAGTGTTCTGAAGCAGTCTCCATGCTGCCAACACACATTTTCCTGGTTTATTTAATCTTCTGGTTTCGTATGTACTATCTCACTGATTTATTGCAGTTCTACTTTCCAAAAATCCTAAATCAGCTGCACATATCATCTCAGATTTTTGTTGTTTAAGAATAGAAAACTACACTAATTAGAAACACCATCTTCTCATGGGAATGACCCCAGCGACATGGGCTCTTATGAGAGGATCCTAATGAAGTCAATGGACTAGCATGAGAAAAGGCTTTGAGGAGCAGAACCCTGTAAACTTTTACCCTAATCAAAAAATAAGGATTTTTTCATATTGCTCTTTTGTGCCCTCATTGTCTGCCTACTTTCCACTTAATTTGGGGATATTTACACACCAGAATAAGCATTTGCATCTAAATGGCATAAATTAGGCATAGCCTTGTTATCCTAACTTATGGAATATTCATTCTTCAAGGAATTGTAATTAAAAATTGTTATATAAAAGAAAGACATTTGTAATTAAGAATAACATTTAACCTCCTTTTAAAGAGTAAATCTGTTTTCCATATAGTTATGAAAGTTGTGTCTGCTGCAAGCAACCTGCATTGCTTCTCTCAAATAGCTATTTAAAGAACTGCATTAATTATCATCTCCTCAGGATTCAAAAACTTGCTGTGGACTGGAAGAGAAGAAAGGTTTAATCAGGCCACTCTTTCACTCCCGTGACTCTTTTCCTAACCTGCATGAAGGCAGCTGCCACCTGAGCTGTCGCACAAAGAGAGGGTAGCAACATCCTACAGAAGAATATGAATCATCGAGGTGTTCAGTTTTGCCTGTTGGGGTTCTGACTGTAAGAACCATGCCTGTGAAAGGTAAAATACAATTTTTATCTCCTGAGTCTGAAGGGAGTGAGGGGCTGAGGCTATATCTGAACTCCCATGCCCTGGTGTCCCAGGTGACTGTAGTGGGAAGAGGGTGAGGTGTAGCTCAGGTCCCCTTTGGCCCCCGGGCTCCATCACCTTCCCATGGAAATCCAGACCTTGCAGAGAGACAGTGCACACTTGAATCTCTGTTCAGTGGGATGCTGGGACGTGCTGGGGCATATAGGTAGTCCCAGGTTCTGCAAAACACTCTCAGTTACTGTGCTTTTGACCTAACCTGAGCCCAGGATCAAAACTAGGTTGGGGCTGCTCTGCTTCATGTCACGCTGCTACAGCGCAGCCTGGGAACATCACCCAGCAGCGCAGAGAAAAAAGAGCCCAACTCTCTGATCCACCATCCTGCCCCCAGGCATGGGGTACATGTCCCTTCACGGAGAGCAGAGGTCACACCAGCAGCTTGAGGACACCCTGGGAGCCTTTGTGTTGAAAGTGGTCCTGAGTGAGGAGACCCACTGGCTTTGTGGCTCTTCCGTGTCAATAAATCCTGCATATATGAACCCCTGTGCAAACTCCTGGTTTTCTTCTTACTTTGGCGTAACTATGAAGTAATTTGTCTGAAATCAGCGAAAGCAGAAACAGATAAGCCGAAAGAACTGAAAAGTGACTTTGCCTCTATAAGCCTCAACTGACCTTTCCTCCATGTAGCTAATGGCTCCCATGGGCTTTGTGGTGTGTTGTTGGTTGTGGGGTTTTTGTGAGCTGTCCTTCGTGGTGGTCTCCATCTTTTCCTATGGTTTCAACAGAAGCAGAGTCAAATCCTGTATGCTGGCTCCTGCCTTCCTTTGGAAAACAAAACCTGAAATAGCAGCTAACGCCCCACTGACCATGTGCAGTAACCAGCAAATTCCACCTCTTATTTCAAAATCGGCATCAGAGAAACCACCATGAAAGGAAGGATGTCGGTCCAACTGTACAGAAGAAGTTTGTTTCTTTTTTCCCAGATGGTAAAGGTGGCTCACATTAACTGGGCACGTGACTCCCATTGGCTGTGACATGATTGATTTTCAGGTGTCCGAGTCAGGTTCCCAAGTGTCCCCATGATTCTGGGCTTCAGTTTGCAATGACAGCTGCAATTCAAAAAGGAGGTGGCTTTAATTGCTCATACAAGGCAGTATCAAAAGCGTGCCAAAGCAGACTACAGAAAAAGTCGCTGCAATCCTGTACCTCTCTCAGGTCCCTCTGGAGTAGGTTTTGTTTGTTTCTTTTGAAATTTATCTCAGACTTCTGCAGAGATAAGAATGGGAGACAACATTACCAGGAGCTGGTGATTTTGTTCAGTTTAAGATTCAAGTAGAGAGGAAAATAAAAGTTTATGATTTAAGTGTCAGCTCAATCTTTACCGCTAAGTCCCTAATGCAGTGCTAAAACGACTCTACTGGGGAAGAAAAAAAGACACTATCACAGAATTGAAGAGGTTTGATCTCTCCCAATGTACAAGTAACAGAATTTTAATCCTGGATGTATTTCAAACAAGAATGAAGAGCACAAATTGCCCAACAAGGCTCTTAAAACAAGGCTGAGTAAGAAGTTTAGCAACCACAACAGATGAGTTGTTTTAACATGTTTATCCTGAAAATTTCCTCAGCAATTTCATTCCCCCACTAATAGAGGCTCCATTAGGGATGCCCTGAGAAGGTACTTTTTAGTTTTAATCGCATTTTCATGGTCATGCTGCGGGTAGACTGTCAGGTGGTTTTAAGATTAAGCTGCTTTTGAACTTCAAATCTATGTGACTACAGGAATGACAAACACTGCAGATTACAACACTGTGGACCTAGGTTTTCCAGAACCAAATCAATTGCACAAAAGGTCACATGTTCAAAGATCTGTAAATATTAAGTCTCAGTAAGCAAATCACACAATTCGAGATTCAATGGAGAAGAATCACCTTGTGCTCAAAACTTAAAGGCATATCCCAATGAGTTAAAATATATCTCTGTTTAGAAATTACAGCCAATTTTTGCTTTCCGTGGACATCCTGTGCTTCACTAGCTCTGGCAGGACTTTTGAATACAAAATATTAGTAACAAATTATAACAAAAAGGCCAACAGAGAAAAAGAAAATTATAAAAGTCAGTCTCTATACAATATATTTCTTCACTATCTACAATAGCAAAAGCAGTCCTTTAACACCTCATCCAATCATTTGACCATCATGTTGTATAGAGCTGGTCTATGAAAATAAATATTCAGTATTTATGTTTCTTTACAGTTTGGCATTTTCTGAAATATTTGTAGCACTTCTGGAGAATGGGGAAATTTATTCCAAATACATATTTGTGATATTATTATTTTGAAACTTTACACAGTTATCCTACACTCATCTTTCCCTTCTCATCCAGCTTACTCGCCACTAAATGAATGAGGGAAGAGAAAAATACCCACAGAGTTTTATTCTAAAGACATCTTCGCAAAGGAGATCTTACATATGTTTCCTCAACTAGCTGAGTACAGCCTTTCCTGCTGATGAAAGATCCCTTAATTGACTTCATTCACATCACTCCAGGTGGGTGATTAAAAGATTGATTAGGGATTTGTCCCCTGCCTGTCAAGTCTGACTGCAGCTCTCTTAGATTAATAGTGTATCTCTGCTTGAGCTTGAAATGATAATGCACTGCTTGATTGACTCAAGTGTCCCTGGGTCAAATCAAATAGGACAAACCAATGCTACAGAACATCTCCCTGGCTGGCATACAACATTAGCTACTTTTCAATGCACAATATATTTATCTTCCACTGCCCTACAGCTTTCCATGACCACTGAATCAGAGAAAGAAAATCTCTTTAGAGGTGGGGAAATAAGAAGGGAGAAAAGAAAATAATCCACAAAAAGATGAGTTTATTCACACTTGTTTACCCTCCAAGAACCAATTTTCCCCTGGGAAGATTTTTGTCTAAACACCCACTGGGTTTCTGCTCTCCCCATGCAAGTTTGGCATCTTTAACTAGCAGTTTCTGTCAGGACCACAGGCAAGGTCATAACCTTGCATGCCCTTGTGTTCATCTAAACCTTTCTGGAAATAAAATGCTTGAAACTAATGTTGTTCCTTTATTGCCTAGAATCCAAAATATGATATTGCAACAGCAGGGAAGGTGGGAGGTTGGTGGGATTAATCTGAACAGAATATATCAAAGACCTCCCAGGAGGAGATTCCCACCTATCTGATACCTACATTTTGGGGTGAGGCAATATGATCCCTGTTCCCCAGATGAAAAACTAGTAAATGCTGGGAAAAGATGTCTATTAAGTGGAGGCAATCAAAAAGTGGAATAAAAATGCTCCTCAACAGGAGACATTTCTCAAGTGAGATTCTGATTTCAGTTGGTGAAAAAAGGTCAGTGTCAGCCAGGATTGCTGCAAAGAGCTGCAGCGGTCTTTATGACTGGTACCATGAGCTTGCGTGTCAGAGATGACTGCGTAGAGATTTCCAGATTCCAATGAAACAAAGTCCCCAAAAATTGAAAGATGGATTGAGCTGAGGGTGTGTGTTTGGAAGAGAAAAGTTATAAACAGTGTCCCAGCGAATTCGGAGTGAATTGTAACCAAACGAAAGCTGAGGGCAGTCAGTTTGCTGGTGGCCAACAGGTGAAGCAGACCTGGACTAAAGCAGAGTTTGCACCAAGATAGAGGTGTGGATGAAGCCCAGTGCAGTGGCTGGTGCTCAAGAGTAGCTGAAGAAGATTTTTCTCTAGCATTAGAGAAAATCCAGTGCCGAATCTCAGACTCTGAATAATGCTCTTTTTTCTCCACATACGGCAGGCCTGGCTGACTGATCTGTAGAAAGCCACAGTTCATTTTTCAGAAATCCCTGTTACAATCTGAGCCATCTTGATCCCCTGGGCAGCTGAACTGACCTCTCTTGTGCTTGGATCATTGCTCATCTGCAGCTCTGTCGAGAGACAAGCTGAGTCCTTTCACATAGGAATTTCTGAAATACAGCCAGCCATCACTGACCTTTCTATTAAAAACAACACTAAACTTGATTCTCAGGCTCAGTACTGCTTGAGAAAGAAATGCAAACTGCACATTTCTCAGGGAAGTGGCCACAAATAAAAACATGTATTTTAACATTGGTCATCTGAGGATCCATCTTGGAGAGAGGAAAGGTGTTCGAACCACAGTCTTGATGCCTAAATAGTCAGGCGGTGATTATTGGACAAGTTTTCTAGTATTGTCTCATTACTGAAATATGAAACAAGGCAAAATAAATGACTGCTCTAACAAGTAATATGACAGCCTACTGCAGGACATCTAGCTGGACATCACAAGTTGCCCTCTCACAGCAGTAGGCACTGGAAAGCAGCTGCCATCAGAGGGAGCAGGACAAACAGCATCCAGCACTCCTGGATGAGAAAGTCCACTCCAACACTCACCCCATCATATCCCATCCCACCCCATCCCAGCCTGCCCTATCCCATCCCACAGAGTAGAGCTCACCGGGCAGGCGTTCTCGGGGAATACCAATGAGTAGGCAGGCTGCCAAATCAAGGCACTCTAAAGAAAGAATGATCATTAAGAACAAGAAGAGATTTATTTTCCATCATTCATTTCCTACCAAACACTTTGCTCTGCTTTCTACAACAGCCATTAGAGCTCTGCACATAGGTTGGCAGAGCACAGCTCCGCTGCTGGGAGGGTACCTTGACTGGGGGTGGGATTTTTATCACTGTAACCGGATCCTGGTAATACTTCGGTGTGCATACACCACTATACACAGCAGTGTTCGCAGTATCAGGAGTCATGTTGCAAAAATCTCATCTTCCTGAACCTGCCTGTGTTACAACCTCCATTTTTAATACCATCTGCAATGAGCTAAAGCCACTGTAGGAGCTTGAGAAGCCTCAAATATTTCAGCAGTTGAGGAAACACAGCAAAGCTGCTTTTTTTGCAAGGAGGGTAACTAACAAGTTTGATAAACATTGTAGTATTTTTGCTTTTAATGCTAACTTCTTTGTTTCAAGCAAGCTGGCATTAAATGTGGTGCAAGCAGTTCACACATGACAACTGCTGATCAGCTGAAAGCCTTAAGAATATTAGCTTTAGAATGGTCCTCCTAACACAAATTGTCTTAACGCCCTGTTACTCTTAAGTTCACAAAACTCCAGGTAAAATGCCTCTCTTTCAACGTGATGCTGTGGCTTTATCTCTCCGTTCTAATTAAGACATACTTAGTGTCCACTTTGTTCTGCTAGTGCTTTTGTAAAGGCAGATATGAAAAGTAAAATGATTAATGACTAATGGTTGACATTTCCCCCCTTCCTCCCAATTAACAAAGTTTCCAATCATTTGTTCAATTTAGCCTAATGGTAGCAAGACCTAAGACCACTAAGTAATACAGATGAAACAGGGTGTCACAATGTGCTGCAGCTTATTAAAGAGCATTTTACATTGCCCTAAAAGCTCATAACTTGAATAGGCCTTGAATGTTCCATTAAAAAATTAACTCAAATAGTAAGTTTTTTATTCTGTGGATTTTATACACAATGCTTAATGATTTATTCAGCTTAAGAATGCCCAGAAATAAAGTCTCTGAATGATTCTAGGAGCAGGATTCTTAAGCATGATGATAATGCGATGAACAGCTAATAAAGCTGGCAATGTAACAATTTGCCTTCTTTTGCAGATGGAATTGTTTCTTTGTGGAAAAAAATGTTTCCTCTTATGTATTCCTAAATTTGAGTTCTCTGTTTACTGATTTATTTTGATTCTCATTCCTCTTGTTGCATGTTTTTGTTTTAAGGGGGAAGCAACTGGCTGAATTGAGAGACTGACCTTAGTTTTCTTAACACTAATTCATTATGCAGCACTTCTGTGTGTCTGCAGTGGCCTTTTGTTTAACCAGCTAAGTTAGAGAGACCTTTAATGTTAATATGAATTTATTTGTATGGGTTTGGTAGTGTCTTAAATTATAATACTATTACATTAAAAATGACATTTTATGAAGAATTTCTATTCTATTTCAATTTTATTTCTCTTTTATCCAACATCCCCTCCAGGCTGAGAGAGACCTTCAAGCTAAAGGTTAATGCTGACATTTATGGTTCAAAATTTTTGTTTATATTTGCCCATAACCACATAAAAACAAACTAATCTAATTTCCATATACACTTGGTAGCAACAACAATTTTCACCAGCACTTTGTACGTAGAAGACAAATGTTTTATTGTTATTACTCAAAAAATGGTGATGATAATGAGCTGAGCAACCTTTTCAGCAGAAGCAGATTGCAGAGCTCTCACTGCATTATGCAAACTTTGAAAATGTAATTGGGTTACCAAAAATCACATTAAGTTGTCATACATATTATTTTCCTCTCACAATATTGCTGATTATTAAAATATTTTGCATGGATATGATCTTTTATGATGCACTTTTTAAATCCCCTCATATACTCACCAACTTTAAACTCCTAATCATAATCTCGGTAGTTAGCGATGCAACAAATATGTTGAAATACACTTGGCCACGTTGAAGAGAACAGCCCCAAACCATTCTCCATCAAATTAAGATTCATACAAAATATGCTTTGTGTATTTTGTTTCCTGTTCAAAATCCAGTAAATACAACAACCTATTTCTTTATTTTAAATCATGTTACCTTAACACTTTTACTTTCTGTAATCAGAACTTTATTATGACTCTTGTATACACATTAGAATAAGAGGCTTTATTACCAGATTAGTATTTCCTCCTTGTTCAATCTGCAAATATGCACAGGCTTCAATTCATAGTCCTCTAAATTGAACAGACATGCCAAAAACTCACTTATCCCATCAGGATTAGCCGCCCTTAAGTGCAATAAAGAAAATAAAGAAATTATTATTTTCTTATCATTAGCTTAGGTCCAACATTTTTTTGGTGGTAAGTATGATTCACTAGATCACTTCTGACAACTTTAAGAAAAAACTTGCTAAGAAGGAAGTTTAATTCACAAAGCAGTCACTATTACATTTTCATTGCACGGTGTCCAGCTGCTGAACATTGTTGATCCGCTCAGTCCAACACATGGCTTCAGTCAGTCACGGGTTTCCCAGCGGCAACATAGAATCATAGAATCATAGAATGCTTTGGGTTGGAAGGGACCTTTAGAGGTCATCTAGTCCAACCCCCCTGCAGTGAGCAGGGACATCATCAACTAGATCAGGTTGCTCAGAGCCCCGTCCAACCTGACCTTGAATGTTTCCAGGGATGGGGCCTCCACTACCTCTCTGGGCAACCTGTTCCAGTGCTTCACCACCCTCAGTGTAAAAAATTTCTTCCTTATATCTAGCCTAAATCTCCCCTCCTTTAGTTTAAAACCATTACCCCTTGTCCTGTCACAACAGGCCTTGCTAAAAAGACTGTCCCCATCTTTCCTATAGGCCCCCTTTAAGTACTGAAAGGCCGCAATAAGGTCTCCCCGCAGCCTTCTCTTCTCCAGGCTGAACAGCCCCAACTCTCTCAGCCTGTCCTCGTAGGAGAGGTGCTCCAGCCCTCGGATCATTTTTGTGGCCCTCTTCTGGACCCGCTCCAACAGCTCCATGTCCTTCTTGTGCTGAGGGCTCCAGAGCTGGACACAGTACTCCAGGTGGGGTCTCACCAGAGCCGAGTAGAGGGGCAGAATCACCTCCCTCGACCTGCTGGCCACGCTTCTCTTGATGCAGCCCAGGATATGGTAGGCCTTCAATCACAGAGTCGGAAGAGAGCAGCAAAAGGAGAGAAGAGGCTATATGATTTCCCCTGGTTTTGCTGCTACTCTTCTTTCTTTTCTCTCGCTCACCTCAACTATAGCGCTCCATCTGCTGTGACAAGAGCCAGCCAATCAGGGGAATATCATCCCCAGCTACTCCTCCCAACTTCTCCACACCGTCCATGGTCACCCAGGTTTCTATGTACAATAGAATCAATATTGAATCAAAATTGAATCAAAACAATAGGTCACCCTGAATTCTATGTACAATAGAATTCGGATGACTACACTGGACACTGGGCCTGGAGAATCCCCACCTGGACCTACCACGGTTGCACTTCTGCAGCTGTTCCAGGCACTGTGCTTGCAATGTTTGCAGCTCCCCACCTCCTTTTTGCCAGCCCCAGTACAAGCCCCCTCCCCAGAGCCGGGCACCTGGGTGGTCACAGGGCAGGTCCCAAAGGGTTCTGACAGCTCATCCATCCCCAGCGTTTGCTTCCAGGTCACCGTCGCCCTGTGGAGCCCAGGAGCACCACCACCTTGAGCAGCCAGCAGCTACGGCACAGCCAGGAGCTCCCAAGCAGTGAGCACCATCTCCAGCGCAGTGGGCAGAGCCGCTCTCCAAGCGGCCTCACCACGGGCACGGGTAGCAATTGGATGGGCTACACTGGGCTGGGACGCAGCAGAAAAGGCAAGCCTGAACATAGAAAATAACAAACAAGTAAGAGGAGAAAAAGCCTTCACAGCAGTGAGCACTGCTTGTAACACAAGAGTATTGTACACAGAAGATTGTCTATACCTTTTCCTACTGTTTGGGTTTCAGCTGACCTCCCCCTTCCGTTTAATCTATTGTACCACTGCCTCTGCAGCACCACTTTGCTTTCAGGAATGTTCCCCTCCCTTCTCTCTCTTCTCTGCCAACTCTTGTATGAGACTTCCTTTACAATGAACATTTTCTCCATCATTAATTCTTCACATAATTCCACATTAAGCTTTGGTTGCATGAGAGAGAGATCTTTGCACAGGTTATTTGTACAACAATATAGAAAGCATGCTCGGTCTGTCCCTCGCAAAGTTGGATCTCGTCCCACTGCTGTAGTCTATGCTGGCAATCCTGAGCTATTCTCTTTTGACAGGGAGACATTGGCATTTTCCATTGGAAACCACATTAAGACTATTAGGTCACTACTACACTAGTAAATATAAGAGTCAAGGCTCATCCTCTCGCCTTGAGATGAAGGAATGGCTTGCATCTCTCCAGGTAAACTTTCTCATGTTTCCAGAAAAGGAGAGTGGTCCTGCCTTTTGGGAGTAGTCCCCAGCAGAAGCAGAGCTCTGGACCGGATCCAAGATTTTTTGGGGAAAGTGCTAGTGGACACAGGTCAAAACTGTGCCAGGAACTGAACTAACAATCTAGTTATCAGCATGGGCTTAGATCCTGGCATTAAATAGATTACTAGTGTAGCTGTAGCCTTAAAGACCTACAGAATCTACCCAATGCAGTTAGGGCAGCTAAGTTTTTTTAACTATTTTGTAATACATTATCTTGACCAAGAGTTTAAAAATAATTATCTTTCAGCCATTCTTATAAGATGTTTTACACAACACAGCCATATAGGCTTGTGAATTCTCAGCTACCACACTGAAAACAGCCAGCCAGGTACTGCGCTTTGCAGACCAAGCCCCGCGGGCAGCTTCTCAGACATGCTCAAAAGGGATGGAGAAGGCAAGGAAGGCATAAATGGAGCGGCAGCAAGAGTGCACAGGGCAGTGCACACAGGGCTAAGAGGAACCTGTGAGGAAAGTAGAGTAGTTAAGTAGGTTATACAGGCACAACGGTGGGCTGCTATCTAGAAGCAATAAATAGATGGACAGAAAATTAGACAGTTAGATAACGATACTGCTCTGCTGTTAGGCTGGGTTAGTGGAAGATAGGCATGGCTGTGCTGCACCAGTTCACTTCTGCTGAATGCAAAATGCCATGATCTTTGTCTTAGAGAAGATCTCCAAAATCCAAAGGAAAAAAAAAAAAAAACAAAACAGAAACCTGGAATCAAATTTATTATCTGCATGGATTCCCACATGTACTTGTTGCCAGCATCTTGCTTCTGTTCAACAAATGGTCCCAACCATACACTTGCAATCTGCATGCAGCTGGAGTCAGCCCCTTCTCCTGCAGATGCATATGCAACCCCATGTTACTGTCTTTCGCTGAGGAATTTTTATTTTTATTGCTTCCTGCTATTTAATTTTCTAATAACTATCCACCCAATACTCAAATACCTCTTCCTTCAGTGAAATACAGGAATTTCATCTGCATATGCAGGAAGAATCAGCCAAGGAAGGGCAGCTAAGATACGTACAGCCATTGTCTGAACTTTTCAAAGCCACACACGAATGATTTTGAACCCCAAAAATGTGCTATGGGTACGTGGTACAAAGTATTGACTGCACTGGGAGAGTTGGCAGGATCAGGCTCAAGTTTAAAAGAAGACAGCTTGGAAAATATGAAGCTGACATTACATTAGCGAAGAACTACAGCTGCTGGGTGTCATTTCTCCATTCAGAGAGTTGAAAATTTGAAAAATGCCTTTTGCAAGACAAAAGTATGACAAACTAAATGAGTCTGCCTTCCATCACTGGCTGATTTGCCCTGTGTGCTTCTCCTGTGTTAGAGTGAAGCATCCCACTACTTAGAGATTACAAGTCACTGGGAGAAGAGTCATCCAAAGAGTAAACAAGACTCCCACTATAACGGTTTATTTCCATAGTGATATGCAGAGCTACCTAGTAAGAAGCAGTCTGTCCAAGCAATAGCACCAGTGCTTAGGTTTATTAATTACCTTACCTCCCTAGCAGTCTCAAATCATTTTGGAAACTTCATCTAGCCTGTTCAGGATGAACACCATGCTTCTCATTTTTTACGTAAAGGAGTGGAGGCATTTAACACATGTAATTTCATTAAGTATTCTTTACCTTTTTTCTTTTAAAGGAAGAAAAAACTTCCTTTAAAAAAAGGTAGGTTTTTTTCCTCAAAGCTTTCCCCAAAAGTTTTTTTTCTCAAAAAGTTCTAAATGGGAGCATAAGAGAAGCTTTCAGCAGAGAAGCCAAAGGCCCCAACCCCAACTTTTGAAGCAAGGACAGCACAAAGGAGACTGAAGCCCCAAGACACCTTATGGATGCACAATTTGAGTTCATGTAGCAAACCTACAAGCCTTGTTGGAAACCCACCAGACTCTTGCTGAGCCTCAGAGGCAATGGTTACCTGGGTAAAAAACGTTTCACTGCTGAATTCTTTGTACTCCATAGGGTATGAAAAAATCAGGTGAATCACTCCTTACTAGTCACGCAGGATACATTTTGATTCATGACAAACCAGCAGACACAAAGAATTTTTAAGATGAAACTTTAGAAATATGTCATATCTGGCAAAAGGAAAGATCATATAAAGCTTGTTTTTCATTTTGTTTATGGTTCTATTAAGTTAAAGAAATGTAATGTTATTTCTGAACCTGTAATTACTGTCAGCAACATATTTTGACCTATGATAAGCACCTGAGTGTTTGTGCATGTGTGTATATATATGTGTATGCATGGATACATTTGTATTATTAGCCTGGATAAATGTCTTATCATATACACTACTTATAGGCTTTGTTTTCAAAAGGGTGGGTGCCACAACATCAACCATAAAGTGTATCCCCAAGCAGTCAGCTGGTTCTTTGACTAACTATTAATTTAATTATTCTGATGCAGCATGGGAAACAAGCAAGAGGAATTGGAAGCTACCGTGCTGCTAGAAAGCTACGACCTGATTGCCGTTACTGAAACGTGGTGGGATGAATCCCATGACTGGAACGTGGCTATCGAGGGCTACAGGCTGTTCAGAAGGGACCGGCGAGGAAGGAGGGGTGGAGGTGTTGCCTTCCACATAAAGAACACGATACAGTGTGAAGAGCTGTCCC
>VYZW01012777.1:387-15943 GCA_013401315.1 Balaeniceps rex
TGTGCGGAGCGCTGACACGGCCGGGAGGGCAGGAGCGGAATGGGGCGAGGCGGAGAGCGACCGCTGTCGCTGTGGAGGGGCGCGCCGGTGGAGGGGCCGGGCTGCCCGCGGCTCTGGGTGCCGGCGCTCGGGGCCGAGGGACACGGTGCCTACAAGGGGCTCTGATGGCGGGGTTTGCCTCTTTACTGGTCGTCCCCGTTCCCCCCCTCCCCCGCCCCTTTAATGGCAGTGGACAAACTTGGGTTTGTTTCTGTATGTTTCAGGGCTGTAGTAAATAACAGAAACGAATGTCATGCTTACAGGTGCTTAGGGGAAGAGATTGAAATATGACAATAAATCTTAAACCCCAAACTCCTTGCCAGTGAGCTTTGTGTAGTTTTGCTCTGGGTAAGAGAAGTCATGAGAAGTAAGACACCCTCTGTGGTGATTGCCTCTTTACTGGTCGTCCCCGTTCCCCCCCTCCCCCGCCCCTTTAATGGCAGTGGACAAACTTGGGTTTGTTTCTGTATGTTTCAGGGCTGTAGTAAATAACAGAAACGAATGTCATGCTTACAGGTGCTTAGGGGAAGAGATTGAAATATGACAATAAATCTTAAACCCCAAACTCCTTGCCAGTGAGCTTTGTGTAGTTTTGCTCTGGGTAAGAGAAGTCATGAGAAGTAAGACACCCTCTGTGGTGAGGAGAGATTCCTGCTGATGGATTCCTACTGACATTATAATTTAATCTTTAACTACTGTGCTTTGGTTTCATCTCTGAGACAGTTTATTTAACGAGCTGGATTGTGGGGTTCCAGTGATGAATTGGTTCTTTCAGGTGTTAGAGGCAGGCAGCTGGGGGGCATGCATGCTGGTCCTGATGTAAAACGTGAGCTCCTATTTTCTTACAGGTATAGAGGGTCGCACGCAAAGTTCACTTAAAACAAGCACGTGAACTACATCCATAGTGTTCTTGGTAAAGAAGTAAGGTGAATGAAATCAGCATAGAGAATTTTGCTTTTTTCAATAACAAAAGGTAACCAGTGGCTGTTTGTTCTTAGTCAAAGGTATCTCTATCAATGACATAACAAACGACATATTTGCACTTTATCAGAAAAACGCTGGGAACACTTTATGTGCATGTGAAATAGAAACTGTTTCACAGGTGTGTGTTGTCTTTCTACAAAGTACGTATCTGTTGATGATTAAGGTCTTAGACTGGTATTGGTATTTAGAAAAAATCCAACTGTAACCTCATAACTCTGTAACTATGCAACTCAGTGTATGTATATTTTCTTCAAACTATTTTGTAAACGTGCTTTTTTTCTTTCTTAAACTTTTTTGGATGCAGTTCATAAACTGAAGTCAGTGGTATCTGTTGAATCTTCTGTACTCACCTACTTCAAGACTTTTGAAATCTATTTCACAGGTTTAAAGTCAGAAAAATGTACATGTCGGAAACATCTGAAGGATATCGTTGCCTTCCTTGTTGGTGTTATGCTGCTGTTCAGGCTGTGGTGGATTGTTTTTTAGATTTGCTGGCTTTATCCTGTATTCAGAATTGGAGAGTCTCTGTGTGTGTGTGGGGGGGGTGTGGTGGTGGCGCATGTCAGTCCTTACTGTTCCTGTATGATTGGAGTAAGTAACGTATCTTTCAGTCTTGAAGTACATGCAGTTTTACCTCAGGCTTGCTTTTTTTGTTTGTAAATGCAGAAGAGAACTCTGGCCTCTTTGTGCAAGGAAATTTTCAAAATTCCAAGCATTACATTTCATCAGATTTCAGTCAAGCCAAATTAGCTGATATTGAAAATAATATTAATTTCATATAGTGAGTGAGCGTACTTTATGGTTGCAAAATCTTTTGGACTTATCACCATACAGTATGGTAGCAGCACACTTACAAATGAGGTATGAGGCGAACGTTTTGTATCATTTGTATGGTTTGCTCCTGGACTAAAGGAAACATTTCTGGCGCTGTGAAGAAGCGTGACAGTAGAATCTTTACTGGTATGGACTAGAATGGCTTGGTCTGAGACAGCCTAATTCAGAAAATAAGGCTAATTGAGCAAAAGTGCTCGGAGGTGACCTCTCTGGTGAATGTAGTAAGGGTAACTTGCTACCATTTTTAAACTAAAACATTTGCTTTTAATGGGGAATGCATTTTGCTTTAGCTGTTTTAGTTTCCTTTCTTCTCTGTCCAGAGAAGTGGCGTACTTAGAGACTGTAGTATTTCAAACAAATGCGTTCAACAAAAATTACTTACTTGAAGGAAAGCTCTTCTAAGCGTTATATTGCCAGTGATTTATGAGGCGGTGAAGCTTGGTCTTCCAGGGAAAGAATTGTTGGCTCGGTATTGGTTTGTTGGAAAATGCGTTCAAAGCCACGATATTAGAAGCTATTCAACAGATACAGTTTATCTTTAGTGGTTCCGATTTCAGACAGCTGGAGTTGTCTGGGGTAACTGCCTCACCTAGCAGGTGCACATGAGGAGAAAACAGACCTGCAAGGGGATGATGAGTTTTTGATTATATGAAGGAAGGGTGAAGGTGAAGTGAGGTTGTGTCTCAGAACTTAAGTATTTCCTTTTGCTACAAGATTTAGATTAATCTCTGTCGGGTAAACATTTGTATCATGAAAAACTCCTGTTAACTGTTAGGGTTTATTCTTAATAAGGGAGAACTGAAGAGAGAGGTTTTGTTTGGAACGAAACTTATTTTCAGTGTGGTGCGTACCAGAGATGTTTTGTAAACAAATGTTTTTATCTACTTGTAATAAATTTGACAGTACTCTGAAAGGAATGCTTCTTTCGTAAAGAGAGTTATGCTTTCAAATCTGTGAGTTAGTCTGTGTTGTAACAATGGTTAATTTGCTATATTGGTACAATCCTGAACTCGGTACTTTATTACTCTATGTACGTACAGGCCTCGGCCCACAGAATAGAAATGGCAATTTCCACATGGCTTGTCTATTTGATGCCACTTGCAAATACAGTTTTTGTCACTACTCTTTTCATGTTAGTACTATAACTTAATAGTTTTGTCCTCAGGATTTGTTTGTAGCTGCATTGGCCTTGTGCTTATGGTATTTGTATTACTGGCAAAACCCCATAGTTTTAATAGAGGTTTAGATTAATAGAGTTCAGCTAGGCAAACTGTCTAACCAAAAACTTCTAAAGACATTTTCTCTAGGCAAACAGACAACCATATTTTGTAAGTGTGGAAAAAGTAGTGTATTCACAGAAAGATGCTGTTCCTTTATGTTTTTTTCCATTTTCTCAAGATGGCAGCATCCCATGTAGTATTAAATCATTCGTGTCAGTTAGGACCGAGTGCCATGATGACTCCTTTCCGAATTAGTTTGAATCATGTTTTTATACTGTCGGTCTTACTAGATTGCAAACCCATTGGGGAGTTTCACTCTTCAGCTGTGGTTATGCTCGCTCTGGCATATTACCTTGCAAACTCTAAATTCAAGTTTGTAGCAATTTATCTTCATTGCTACCAGACCTTGTATGTTTACAAAGCATTTTGAGTCAGCTTTAGCTTTCTTACTGCTGTAGAAATACTATTTTTAGCATCATTAATTGTTTTTTATTTGGAGAGGCAAGCTGAGCATTTGCATCAGACATCTTGAACTTGGGTAGTTTCTTTGCAATGTTGACTTGACATAATCTTTAAAACAATGCAGATTACTTTCCTAGGAAAGTAAACAATGTTGCTTCCTTCTCATGAGTCCTATTTGAAATTTTAATTTGAGAAAATCTTTGGAGCTTTAATATAATGTTCTTGCACATATGTATCAGCCAAGTGTTCTGATGAAAGAACTCATCCTTTTGTAGCTGGTTTGCACTTAAATTATTAGCTCTGTCTATCCATATGAAGAGGAAGTTAAAGAATGAAGACAATCCTGCTAAATGAAGTAATTAATAGGTTTTTCAGAGCTTTCCTACCAAGCTGTTCTTCTGTAATTATCTTGATGCAGTTGTTGAATATTCCTTATCAGCTTGTAGTATCTGTTTATATATTGTGTGTGTGCATATTTGTTCTCACTGTCAATACTCTTAATACAATGAACTTTATATATAATCTTTGGAGAGAATGGGATGCATTGTTTTCATCTGGTCCATGTTCAGAATGTGCTGTGATACAGCAAGAGCAAAACCATCAGCAAAAGGGCCCAAGAATGGAAAACAATTGCAAATATCTGCAAGAGCAGCGTAAACAGAAAAGGTTAATAAAAGTAAAGGGGGTGTGTGGGAAGAATTTTACATCTTTTTGGAGTGAAAATAAATACTTGCAGTTAAGAATATTGTTCTGGGACTGGAAGAGCTTGATTCAAAAGTCCTTCTGTTACTAGTAGGTAGATGTAATAAAAAATGCGCCAACAAGAAGTGGCATGTAGCCCAAGTGATTAGAATGATTTGCTGCTAGTGAGACCCTTTAAATAACTATATCCTATAAATGCATTTTCCCTGTTCTCAAACAGGACTCCTGTCTGCATTGTAAGTCGTCACTATCATGTAGTTGATCAAATATTATTCTGTACTTAAGTATCTGATTATATATGTCATGAGAAGAAGCAGCATATTCTCGTTAGTGTTAACCCATTTTTTACAGATTTAGTAGTGCAACAGCAAGTAAAAATGTAAAGTTTCACTAAAAGGGTTTTCTTCTGCAGGCTACTAGCAAATCAGCTAAGATTTTTATATAGCAATTAAGCTGTCTTGTGTTTTGGTTTTTAGACCTCTTTTGAACATGAATCTGGGCTGGGGGGGAGGAGGAGGATGACCTTTAAAAGAAACAAATACCAAAAACCCGCCAGCCTTCCAAAACTTCAGGTGGATCCACTTATGATAGGCTAGTGAATTATGAAAAAAGATTTACAGCAGAACTTTTTACCAGTGGAAAAATAAGTGGGACCAGAAAGGTTAGCTTGACTGATATTTGGGCATAAAAACTAAACAAACCCACACCAAAGTGTAGTCTTGGCACTGAGCTCTTTTAAAGGTATTTGAACGATTTTATCTCAGTTGACGGGGTTTGTCATGGGTATCAAAGAAAAATATTTGTCTGCTTTAGTCACCTGACCGCAGCAGTTTTTGTTTTACACTGCCTGTGTAGTTAGTGGGTTGGGATAATTTCCTCTAGAAGAAAAAAATTAATTGTGGGATATTCAGAAACTGCAGTGACAAAGCCTATAAGCTTCTAAGAAATTTGTGAAGTGTTAGAAAAAAATAGATTCTTGGGGATTTTAGGCAGGCATCAAACTAAAAAATGTCAATATTTTATGGTTCTTTTGTATCAGACAGCTGCCAAAAGAGTGCATGTTCCTCTTGGGAGTCCTGGTAAGGTGGTCATTCTGGTTCTCATATCATTCCTGTACAGATTTGCAGCAGAACAAGTGTCCTAGACAGAGGTAGATGGCAGGATGTCCTAGATGGCAGGATGGCTGCGTTGACTTGATCCACCAAAATGTCAGGGAGAAAGGCAAGGAGGAAAGAAGAGAGAAAAGAAAAATATGGGACCAATAGCATAAAATTTTAAAAATGAGTAGTTTGAACATTCTTGTTTTCTTCTGGAGCTGTAATGACTAGGATACTCGGTCATCTTTGCATTATGCTATAACATAAACAAAGGGTGTTTCGCCATTAGGTGTCCATTTCAGTTCTTGGCTAATGTAATTTTCAGAATTTTTCCCCAGGATTAGGTTTATGGTTATGACCTGCTGTATAGCAATACAGTCTGTCCTTGAACAAACGATACAGACATTCTTTACTTGGTTTACGTAACAAGTTTTTGCAGCCAGGTTCACAGTCCAGATTCATTTGAGTAAGTTTTGTTCCTCTTTTGCCTGACCTGGCCATCTTAACGTTTTGGATGTCAATTTGGTGGACATCAAGTCTTTGAAGGTCATAGAAATGTTTTTATCTTACACTGTCTGATTCAGTGTTTGATTTAGGCTTATCGTAAAACCCTTTTAAGGTTCTGCTGCTTTATTTGCATTTGATTCCTGGACAGATACCTGTTTGTCTTAATTTGGTTTTGAAGTGTTTAAATAAGCGGCAAAGGGCATGCCTTCTGAACTTTGTAATGTGGAAAGAAAGGAAACACATGCTTTATCCTTTCTTCCCTTTTTCCAGAAGTGTTTCTGTTTCGTGTCTATCATTTGAGCATTACTGCTTTCTATTAGTTGGTTAATTAAAATAAGTTTTACCACTTCACATACAGAACCACCCTGTAATTGGAGTGACAGCACTTAAAGAATTACTGTGTTTTTTTCTAAATTTGGTGTGTGTGGTGACATCCAGATGGGAAGTAGATTAATACAGACATAAATGATATAAAAGCTGAGATGGGTGCTCCAGAAGGTATGGATTAGCAGTTTTTTCTATTCTTAAAAAAAAAAAAAGCAAGTATTTTAATAAAACAATCAAAAAGACTTATAAGATTTATGATACAAATTAGAGAAGTTGTAGAATACACTTTAAAATTCTACATAAATATGTGTAAATTTGAAATATTATAAACCTAATTAGATTAATATTATTTATAAAATATTTGTATTGGGCAAACTTAAAATAATAAAACACAAGATGTGCACTTATTATTGTGTTTTAAGTGATAAAGGATGACTCTTTAATGTTACTCCCTAGTTATCATGTCTATTGGGATATGTAGGTCTTATTTAATTCTGTTCGTTCTAGAAAGGAAAAAACCCTTCTCTAGAAGGCTGCATGGTTTTGGTAATGATAGGATTCCCAAATTACTTTTCTTTCCCATTTACGCACATCCTTCCTTCTCCTTTTCAGCTGTATCTGATCATCCTTTACGCGTTGGCTAGGAGCCTCTTTCCTCCATTACTGAGGATCCTTTGAGTGAGGGCTTAGTGTTGAGATCCATCCACTGAAATGAATTTGCTGTGATACAGTTGTGCTTAGGCATTTTGTGGGTTTTGTTGTTGTTGTTTTCTTTTGTTTTTAAAACCCCCAAAACAACCAACCAACCAAAAAAACCCAACCAAAACAAACATACAACCTCCCCCTGCAAAAAAACCTTAAAACAAAATCTTTGAAGCAATTCTCAGACTTTTGTGCAGACTTTTGAGGTTTGCTGTAAGTTTGAATTCCAGGGTTACTTGTGTTTTTAGAACATTTCATTCAAAGTTCATAGAATTCAGTCAGATACAAGCAAAAATTCGTGTAGCGGTGTAGGTTTTTTTTTTTTTCCCCCCTTAATATTTTGGAAAGTATATCATGGATGCAGCAACTAGTAATGCTTCAGAGGCATGTATAGAGGACAAAATGAGACTTCTACTGTGCTCAAGGTCTCTTGAGTCACAGAAATCTTGCACAGCACCACTCCAAAACTAGAGTGATCTTTCAGGATTTTTCGTTCTGTTATTTGGGAAGGTTGTGCTCTTACTTGTCTACTTGCTGTGAGGTGGTCCCCTACCTCCCCACAGTCCAGTAGCAAGCAGTTAACAATTTAATGTGCATCTTGCTAATCTTACGGTCCTTACAAGTCCTTACTACTAACTAGTCTTGATGTTTGTCCTGTGTCAGTGCTGTGCTAGTGTTGCCTGCCGATAACTTCATTTTAGTGTACATTTTTTTTAGGGTCTAGGTGAGCAGAACCTGAAATGTTATAGCCCTTTGTGTGTTTGTAAGATATGGTAGCAGTGTTTGGTCTGTGTTCAAAAGATAGCCGATGCATTTTGCATTGAAGGTCTGTTCTCCCTTTTTTTCTAATCCTAGAGGATAGTCTTGCCTTGATCATAAAACACAGTCTTATGTGTATTTTATATGCCCTCAAAACCAATGCAGGAGGAAAAATTGTCTGGTTTTAAAATGAATATACGCTTCTTAAGCTCATAATGTGATGTGGTTGGCTGGAATAGCAGGGTGCTTGAACATTATCATTTAGTAGTTCCTCTATATTCTGGAGTAGACCTTTTTACTCATGTTGAATTCTGAAACTTTTTTGTGGCATACATTGGATTTTTAGGTGCGGTATAGAAAGAGCACTTTGTTATGCTCCAGAGGTAAAATATGTAGTTCAGTCAGGCTCCAAGCTTCATGGGCTGTCATTTTGATGTGGTCATCATGCTGTTGCTAAATCACTAAGCTGTATTTCCCTTTCTATGGTCAGTAATGAGTTGCAAATCAATAGACTGTTCTCCATGGCCTAGCTCATAGAGGTCTTGCAACTTGGTACGAGACAGCATTAACAATATGACTAACAGTTGCTTCGGTGTTCATTATAGACATTTTTTATAGTCTTAAATAAGATTTTGTATGGTACACTTAATTCAGATGGAACAGGATGAAGGTGAAGAGTCAAGAATAAAGTGTTTAGTAGCTTTCTGGAGACTTAAGGCTAAAGCACTAACAGTAGAGTGGGGTTTTTTTTTGTATTTTGTTTTTTAACTGTTCTAGGAAATTGTATCACTGAATAATAGCTATTGTGCTCAGACATCAGAAGAGCTGGTTTTGCTTGTTCTGGCATTTAATCAGACTTTTAAAATATAATTTTTTAAAAATTTTTATTGTGCGGTGATAGAATTATGCTAGTGGCTGGTAATCAAAATAGTATATATGAGAAAATGAGTATATTGGGAAAAGGTGAGTGGACTAGAAAAGGGTTCCCAAGATAAACTAAAGCATGCTAAGCTACTGTGGAGGTAATGCCTGGCTGTGTGTCAGGAGATGCGATTGAGTGGTGGGAGGGAGAAGAAAGGATGTCAGGTTCTTCTCCAGCCTTAGCTTTCTATTCCAGAGGAAGGTAAGAAGGTCTTTCTGTTCAGGTTGGGCTGTACAATGGCAGATGATTGTAAAACGGGAATGGGTGGAAAACTACCAGGAAATAGCAGAATTGCCTATATGTCTGTTAAAATGTTAATTGGAAAATGTAGCTCTTCAGCTCAAGAGATCCTGGGGAAGGGCGGGCAGCGGTGGGAGGAGGGGCAAGAGTAGAGTCTCTGTAGGAAGAAATAAAGGATTTTTTTGGAATTAAATTGCAGTCTCTGGTAGAGGAGAATGCAGCCAGCCAAAGATGAGGCAGTAAGGAGGAAGTACAGGGAAAGGAGCAATGGCTGTGATAACTCAGGGCAACATGCAGATGAGAGATTTAATAAGCAATACCATTAAACTAGTATGGGCCATCTCATTCTCCCAAATTTAGAGAGTGCATATGACATAACAGATTTTAGAACTATGATCAAATGCAGCGGCAAATATATTTTTGACCTTACTCCTTTCTCATATGGATGTGTCTGTTTGCCAGATGTCAAATATCGTGTCTTCTGTTCAAGTATCATGAAAGACTATTTGGGCATTATGCATTGGCTGGTACGGTCAGCTGGTCAGTTTGGATTCAGACATGTCTGACAAAGTACGTTTTTCCAGAGTTTACCATCCGTTTGATCAAAGATGCTGATAACCATCAGAAGTTGGAAGAACTTACTTTAAGCCTGTCTTTTCCTTTTCATGTCCTCCTGTACTCAAAGAAAAAGAACAGAATTTAAGAATTGATATTCATAGGTGTCGTGGTTTAGCCCCACTCGGCAACCAAGCACCACGCAGCCGCTCGCTCACCCTCCCCCCTCCCCGGTGGGATGGGGGAGAGAATCGGAAGGGCAAGAGCAAGAAAACCCACGGGTTGAGATAAGAACAGTTTAATAATTGAAATAAAATAATAATAATAGTAATAATAATAATGATAATAATAATAATAATAATTGCAATGAAAAGGAGAACGAGAGAGACAAACAAAACCCAGGGAAAAGAAAACAAGTGATGCAACCGCTCACCACCCGCCGACCGACACCCAGCCAGTCCCCGAGCAGCGATCGCTGCCCCCCGGCTAACTCCCCTCGGTTTATATACCGAGCATGACGTCATATGGTATGGAATAGCCCTTTGGTCGATTTGGATCAACTATCTTGGGCCGTGCCCCCTCCCAACTTCTTGTGCACCTGGCAGAGCATGGGAAGCTGAAAAAGAAAGTCCTTGACTAGTCTAAGCATTACTTAGCAACAACTAAAACATCAGTGTGTTATCAGCATTCTTCTCATGCTAAATCCAAAACACAGCACTATGCCAGCCACTAGGAAGAAAAGCAACTCTAACTCAGCTGAAACCAGGACAATAGGCTACTGGTAATATATTTTTTCGTATGGTAAACCCTGCGTTTTGTTCCATCTTGTATATAAGTAGCTACTCCAGTGGTGTTGCATTTAATGCAGTTGTTCAAAGCCCAAGTGATTAAAGCCTAACTACAGACCTGTGTGTCACTGTAGGGCCAGCTCCAGTGGACCTGCGCAGTGTTGACAGACCCCATGTTTCTGAAGGCAGCAAGAACAGTGTGGAGGGCAGGGAGCTGCTTCGTGTTAACAGCAGCTCCAGAATAATGGGGACAGAGGAATCAAACGCAGTGAAGCACAGAACATGTGCTAATGCTAATTTTCTCATGGTAGACTCAGCTACAGAAGGGATGTGAACCCCTGTCTAACCGGTCTTCTGGTTTGTGAAGGCTAAACTCTTGAGGTTTTTTAAATATACTTTGTTTAGCCAATGAGCCCGGCTAAGGAGTTGCTTGTTTAGTTTTTAGAGTTGGTCCAGCTGTAGGGATGATACTTTCTTTGGTATATGGATTATGTAGCAATGTGGAAAATCATAGTAGGTAGTTATAACAATATATGTATTATGTGCCTTGTTAAAGTGTTGTATCAAGTCATGAGAGCATGTGATTTTTAAAAGTGTAGTTTGGTGCTAGAGTCCAGTTTACACATCGTGGACAAAATGAAATCTTTTTGTTGAAACAACAAACCATTAATGATATAGCTTATTCATCTCTTTTCTATAATTTGCACATGATAATAGATTAATGTCTTTCACTTCTAGGTGCTGGAGATCAGAATTTATTTACTTCCTTATATCCTACACTTTCTCAGCAGCTTCCTAGAGAACCCATGGAATGGAGGAGGTAAACTTACATTTTATTTTGTGATACTATTTCAGTGTGTGTTCTTAGACTTGGAAAAGTGTGTATTTGTTGTGCTCTGAGAAGCTCTTGCCATAAATTGAGTTGAATATAGCAACTGGCTTGAGGAAAGGAGAACTTAGATAATCAAGGTAAATGTTGTTCAGAATGATCATTTCCACTCAGCTATGTTGAACTTCACCTGAAGAAAAATGATAGTAATGCTGCGTTTCTCTTTTTGGTTTCGTGGTTTGTGGGTTTGTCTTGGTGTGTGCTTTGACGTGCTTTGGCAACCATGTTCTGAAAGTGACGTGCTTTCTTCTTAATGAGCATATGGGTAGAACTTATGTGGAATTAGATGTACTTTCCTGCAAAAAGTTTGGTATGGCACACTGTTTTCTGATTGGAAAAAAAAATATTTTGGGAGTTTTCTTATTTGGAATTTCTTACTTTTAGAGGTCCTAGAGATAAAGAAAATCTTTTAATGAAAACTGAAAAGTTTCTAGCTCCTGTTCTTGCAAAAAGGAGCCTCTATCTCATTTCAAGTGATACCAAATTTTAGATAACTTTATACAAACTGCAGTAAGCATAGTTTGTGAGTTTCCAATACCAGAGTATTTCAGTTTATTCCTCTTCCCCAAAATACATGTTCATTCTTGTATTCTGCTGTGTATGTCTTGTCCACTAATTTCAGTTTTTAAACTTTGTAGGTCTTACGGCCGTGCTCCGAAGATGATTCATCTAGAATCTAACTTTGTTCAGTTTAAAGAGGAGCTACTACCCAAAGAGGGGAATAAGGCCCTTTTGACTTTTCCCTTTCTTCATATTTATTGGACAGAATGTTGTGTAAGTATTAGGAAAACGTCATGAAAAACTGAATACTCAGATTTAAAAATGAAATTGTTTTGACTTTCTGCTTGTGCACTCTGGTATTTTTCATTTGCTTTTCATACTTATTTGAAATAATTAAGTCTTCATTGCATAAGCATGCATATCCAATATTATTGGAAACAAAACTTAGTCAGCTTGAGTACTTTTTACCATAGGCAGTATTTCTTTGTAATGTTGCTTGACACTAAGAGGACAGGCTTTTGAGTAACCTATTTTCAGTACTTTGTCGTGAAAAAGCACAGGATCTAACAGTGTTAACTGCAGTAGTACAGCACACTTGCTTCATAATACAGAAATGTGGCCAGAGTATTTCAGTTACAATCTATTCATGAAGTTAAATCTTAAGATATGTATTTTTTTCTTTAGTTCATCTTCCGTATGTGTTGGGTATTAGTACATTTCAGCAATCTAAACTGCGCAAGATTTGGAATGTCTTAATCCTGTTTATCTACAGCTCACTGCTTTTTGGTTGGCCTCTGTTAAGAATAAATATCCAGTTGAAGGACAAAGGTGGCATCTGATCTGTGACCAGTCAAAAAGTATCCAGAACAGCCTTAAGAGTTGTCTGAATTGATCTGTTTAAAACCAACCCAGAAGCCAAAAAAGTGCCAAACAACGCTTCTGTGTTTTTTTGGATTTTTATGAAAAAGTTTTCAAACAGATTAAGATTTGAGCAGTGTTAGAAGGCACAAATATCACCCTTCTGTTACTATGTGAGCTTTGTAATTTCAAACATGTTTTTGTTGTAAAGTTCAAGAACATGTAAAATAAGAGTTTAAATTATGTTTAAAAAATCTTAATTTCAGTAATCTAAAGAATGATAATATACCAAATACTAAGATTTATTTACTGTTAACCAGGATACTAGAAATAAATTCAAAGACCAAAACCTTACTATACTTTACCTCGTTCGATTTCTTTCAGTAAATGAACTTATTGTCATTAATTCTATTTGATATGTCTTTCTGTTTGTCTTCTGTTGGAACAAAATTTGCCTTTTGAAATTGTTCAGAATGTCTGTTTGATTTGATGATTCACCACTTCTCATACCAGGACACGGAAGTGTACAAAACTACAGTCAAGGATGACATCACCAAGTGGCAGAATGTTCTCAAAGCTCACAACTCAGTGGACTGGCTAATTGTGGTAGTTGAGAGTGATGCCAAGAAAAAGAACAAAACAAATATCCTTCCCCGAACCTCTATAGTAGATAAAATAAGAAATGACTTCTGTAACAAACAAAGTGACAGGTAAGCATCTTTCAGTTGCAAACATTTTAACCTTTTGACTAGTGCGCTGGTTTAAAAACTCAACTCCCTATGTAACAGGTTCCTTGCTCATTTAAGGACTTCCCTTGATGTCCGGCATTCAAACTGACAGTACCATAAGACCTATGCTTTGAAGAAGACTGATGCAAGCAATAAAGGGAGAAGTTTATTTTCAGTTCTTCCTGGATTTGTGGTGGCTTTGAAATGTGTTTCAAAAAGCTTTCAAGTATCTCCTCCTGGCTAAGAGAGATTTAAGGGGAACAGTGTGGTAATAATCAGTGTTTAGAACGTCAAGGTTTTTTGTTTGCTTAGGTGCTTGCAAAAATATTACCAGAATTACAGGTGGTGGGAGTGAGGTGAGAGGGGAACATGAAGCCAATAGGGCTTATTTTTTGCCATTGTACTTTCTGCCTTTCACTTAATCACCTTTTCGCTATGAGATAATTGACTTAAAGCCAGTTTCTTCACATGTTTTTATTCTAAGGAAAGTAATAATGAATATATGAAACTGTTTTTGCTTTCATTAAAGTCAACAAAATACACAAATCTTAATTTGAGACCAACTTTAACGGATACTGTCTTCCTTATTCTGAAACATTGCGCTGAATCTATTATACATTGCATTTTTTTCTTTTCACCTTGAGAGTTAACTTTAAACAGGAGATTTTCCCCCTAAGGATGAGTGACGAGGTAAATATTTGAAGTTGAAAAGAATAGATGGAAGCACTCATTGTACCTTGGTATGAGCTGACAGTGACTGGCAGGTCAGCATGTTATAACATGCTGTACATTGGCAGCACTTTCTTTGTACCTAGACAGTGTTTGGTATATTACAGGATTATTTGGGCAAATAGTTTGAACAACTCCGATTCAGTTTGCTTTTGGTTTCTAACTGATTGATTGGCTTGGTTTAATCATTTTGCCATAGGATAAGATGACTTTTCTAACCAGAAATGGTGTTTTACTTGGATGAGAGATTTTCGTGCCTTTAGAGATATCGGTAGTTTTTTGAATGTTACTAAATTGTGATACAAAAACTGAGGAAAGAAAATGCTCTAAAAAAGGCTGTGAATTAATAGGATCTGGGTTTTTTTTAATTTATTTTTCTGAGAAAAACAGTGGAAGTTTTAGCACATAGGATGTGTAAAAACAAATTGAGATACTGTAAGAATATATTATGGAGGATTATTTTAAGTGACTTAGGAAAGGCTGTCTATATGTGATCTAATGGATCTTGATTTGTATCTTGCATAATCCTTGCCAGGAGTAACTATAATTGCCGTTCTGCTGATTGGTATTGCTAAGCAGACTTTTTTTGATTGGATAGCTACAGCATTACTTGTGTTTAATCAATTGGAATAATGTATCTGTTGTTTGCTTCAGAAAAGGTAAAGCTTTATAGTGCTCATTTTGTGGAAAACACTTAACTCTTCTCATAAACTATATCACAGTCTTAAACATACATGGAAAAGTCTTTTAAAAAGCCACCAAAACCCAACCAAACAAAAAAAAACCCCCGAACCCCAACATACCTGCCCCCAAACAAACAAGCATAACCCTCAACCTTGTTTTTTACCTCTGGTTAGTGTTGAATGAAAAACTAAGTTTTGTTCACTCTGAATCTGTCAGGTATGCACAGTATTCAACTGTGCATTTATATGTGAATTTTAGGCTTACCTCCTCAAAAATAATTTTTATCAATCTCTTTACAGATGTGTGGTACTTTCTGACCCTTTGAAAGACTCTTCCCGTTCTCAGGAATCTTGGAATGCCTTCCTGACCAAACTCAGGACATTGCTTCTCATGTCTTTTACCAAAAACTTAGGCAAGTTTGAAGATGACATGAGAACTTTGAGAGAGAAAAGGACTGAGCCAGGGTGGAGCTTCTGCGAGTATTTCATGGTCCAGGTAAGAGTCTCTTTTTATTGAAGAAAGTACTTGAGTCCTAGTTTTAATAATGGCTGCTTTTTGTTGTAGTTGGCTTTCTGGTACTGTTAATGTTCTCGTTCTTTGAGGGTTGGGGCAGGAAACATGAAGACTGGTATAAAAGCAGCATTTTTAGGTCTCGTTTGCAACAAGTTTGTGTTATGTTTTAATACAGTGCTGTTACAGAAGCAGAATCTTTTCAGGCTTGTCAAAGTTTTATGAACCTCAACTGAAGCAAACAAATTGCATCTAGAAAGTGTTTCAGTAGTTGCTCTTGAATTTTTGGTAAACGTCCCATTACTGTGCCTGTGCAAAGACACTCAAACTTGTAACTGGTATTTAATATGAATGTTGCTATGCTTTCTTTGTTTAGATTATTATCAGTATGTATGGAGATGATTTTTAGAAAAGTGTCTATTTTGAAGTAATCCACATAGATTTCCTTTTTTTTATATTTCTAAATACATCTTTGTTTTAGCTGGCATAGAGAAAAGCAAGAAACTCTTGTTTGATAGA
>VYZW01012780.1:4386-40399 GCA_013401315.1 Balaeniceps rex
TTGAAGTAGATTTTCCATCCCACTTCCTCATGTCCTCTCCGTGCTCACACAGGTAAAACCACAGGGTGGCCCATCGTGTGTATCGACTATATCCTCTCTCTTGAGTAGAGGGATGCTTACCCCTAATTGCTGAGATACCGGTCCGTACATGTGGGTAGTAGGACCTATCCTCTTTGAGTTGCTGGACCTCCTGGGACAGTTTTTCCACAGCCAAGATGCAGGCCTGTAGGGAGGAAGAAAGACTTTCTTTGTATTGCTGGAGTTGGCCAGCTAATTCATCCACTGTCTGTTCATCTCCGTCTTTCTATGTCATTACTGCCAATGAGTTTGCATGCGACGATGGTGCACTCCATACAAACTTCTGCCACATGGGTCATGTGCACCTGACTTCATCTGGATCTTTGGATAACTGCTCATTGTTCAGGTCATCATAAATCACCTCCGGTATGGCTAATTCCCTCAGGTACTGGATACCTTTCTCCATGGTGGTCCACTTGCCTGGGTGACATTTAACATCTTTCTGGAAGGGATACCTTTCCTTCACACCAGACAGAAGTTGCCTGCAGAGGCTGAGGACTTGTGCTCCTTTTCCAATTGCTTTGTGAACGCCCCCTTCCCTAGAAAGGGATCCCAGCTGCTTGGCTTCCTTACCCTCTAATTCCAGGCCACTGGCTCCGTTATCCCAGCATCGGAGCAGCCAGGTGACAATGTACTCACCTGGATGATGACTGAAATCTTTTTGCATATCTCGCAGCTCACTCAGGGATAGGGATCAGGTAGTTATCATGTCATTTATGGGTTCTGCCTTCTCCTCCTCCTGTTCTTGTGATGGCCCTGGTTCATCTTCATCCCTTACTTAACGAGCTGATTTTCTTGTGTATTTCTTCTTGTGTATAGGGGTGACTGATACTGGCACAGGTTGGTTCTCTGGTTCAGTGCCTGTCGCAGGGCTTGAGTAGCTGCAGTGTGTGTCATGGGGGTTGGAGTAGCCGCAGTGCCTGTTGTGGGGATTTGGGTAACTGCAGTGCCCATCACGGGGGTAGATCTCTGGATGGTATTCTTAAATAGTTGTTTAACCCTAAACAAGACCTGAACCACATTCAGAAGACTTAGCAATAGGACTATGCTGGTTTGAACATCCCAAGGATATTCAAAATTCTCAAGAACTGTTGTAACTAGTCTGAAGGAGAAAGGGAAGGTGAAGAAGGAGGGGAAAGTGTTCCCCCCTGTCTCCGCCATAGATTGGTTCTCTGAGGAGAAAAGGTAAAGAGTGTAATTATTAATACTTTCTGAGAGGTGGCTCCTGAGGTACGGAGGTGACAGCAATGCTGAGTACAAATACCAGATTAGTCTCATGACCAATAATTTTATCATATCATAAGCTAGTGTTAAATAGTGCAGCAAAATGATAACCTTGACCCAGCTCCTAGCAGCGATAAACAGCACAACAGGGAACATATACTCCGAGTAAGGTATTATATAACACAACTTAGATAGCAAGCATGACAAATTGAGAGCAGATAAATCAACATTGTGACCAGTGACTATTAAACCAATATAATGACTGCTTATAACAAATTTGCCTTAACGCACTCTGGTCAGATCTGTTGTTATCTCAGCCCTATGTGCCCCACGTTGGGCACCAAAAGGACTGTTGCGGTTTAATCCGGCAGACAGCTAAACACCACACAGCCATCGCTCACTCCCCCACCCCGACACACAGTGGGATGGAGGAGAGAATCGGAGGAAAAAAAAAAAAAGTAAAATTCATGGGTTGATAGGACAGAAAAGGAAGGGAAAATAATAATCATAATAAAGATGATAAAAGAATATACAAAATAAGTGATGCACAATGCAGTTGCTCACCATCTGCGGACTGATGCCCAAGCCGGTTCCCGAGCAATGGTTGCTGCCCCCTGGCCAACTCCCCCCAGTTTATATACTGAGCATGACATCATATGGTATGGAAGAGCCCTTTGGCCAGTTTGGATCAACTGTCTTGGCTGTGCCCCCTCCCAGCTTCTTGCTGGCAGGGCATGAGAAGCTGAAAAAGTCCTTGACTAGTGTAAGCACTACTTAGCAACAACTAAAACATTGGTGTTTTATCAACATTATTCTCATACTAAATCCAAACCACGGCACTATGCCAGCTACTAGGAAGAAAATTAACTCTATCCCAGCTGAAACCAGTACATTCACTAACCACATTAATAAATGCTACAGGTACTTTAGCCTAATCACCAGTGCTTGTTAATTAAATAGATATTTCTTACAAAAAATCTAGGATTCCCTTCAACTTTTAATATACTGTGTATACTTCTGTAGCAGAGTGTTAGTAACTGTAAATTCAAGGAAGAAGGCATGAGCGGGACTGTTTCTCTTCACCATTATACTAGCATATTGGTGGAGGAAGTGATTCTAGTAAAGCTCAAAAAAGTTTTATGAGTGTCAGGTGGCTGACAGACAACCAGGCTTGATGTTCTAGGCATGCGGTTTCTGACATATTCCTGCTGGATGTGCAGGACACAATGGAGGGCAGCAGAGCTGACTGAGCACTGCTGTCTTCCTCGTTCTTGCTAGGGCTCTGGAGGTGTTTCTACCACATGAAGAACAACTTCTATGATTGAAAAACATTCCTTTCTCATTAGTGTGTGTAGGGTTGTTAATATGATTAAGGTGGCAGCAGTATCGTCTGAATGTTGATGCTATTAAGAAGTGGTTGTTGAATGTGTTGCTTTGTGTTTGGCCGATGTGAAAGCTTAAACCCAGGTATGTTTAAAGATGACGTTAAATGAGGGAATCAACTGAAGATGGAGAAAGCATAATATTTACCCCTTAGGTCACTGTCTGTCCATTGCCATCTGAGCTTGCAATTGGTGTCATGGCTGAAATCCGCTGTTATATATGCTATGACCATAGCAGTATGATACTTTTGCCACTTGATCTTATTGGAGAGCTGATATTTGCTTTTGCAGCCTATGAAAAAGATGATTAAATGCTCTGCAGGGGGTATACTTGGGAAGTGAAGCTGCTTGTAGGAGTCTCTGTGAGCAGATGATATTCATGTCCTGGGACATGTACTGGCTTTTAATTATTAGAATCATTTAACTTTGCTTTGTGAAGTCCTAAATGACTGCACCTGCCTGTTAAAAACATTTCTCTCTTTGTGTAGTTCTGCAGGTGTTATCAGAGCACTTCAGCTTAAACTTGGAACTGACAGGAGGGTGGTGATGTTGGGATGGAGCACGCTGAGCTCCGACTTCAGAATTAGAGCTGATTTGGGGATTTTCCATCATGGTGTTGCTGGGAAGTCCAGGTTTTCAAGGTCTGGCTCTTTAACAACTAATCTGTTAAACTAGGAAGGAGCCAGCTTTATCAGAAGTTCCAGTAAAGTCACTCTTTAATTTTTGTAGTCTATCTACTTTTATTATTGCTAAAATGTACCTAGAACTGGGAATAGGGGATTGTGAGGCTTTTTTTTTAAGAGGGGAAAAAGTGAATAGATTTATTCATAGATCATGCAGAACACCTCTAAAAATATTCTCTCTTCTAAACTGCCTTCTCTCTCTGTTTTGTATCTCATTTAAATAAGCACCTTTCACTGGATATATAGAAGCATCCAAATGTACTCCTTTAAGTTTTTCTGTTCTGATATAGTAAGTTTTGCTAGTTTAAACATGTAATTGTAAAGAATACGTAAGGTTTGGAAAAACAGCTTGACAAGAACTGCAGCTGTAGGCTTGACTTGTAACAAATAAGACATACACATTTTTAGTCATAGTTAATAGTCTTGTGACTATTTACATTCTTTTACTGTGCCTGAATCATAGGAACTGAAAGAGATCTGTCTTGTCACCACACCTCAGTTGACATCCAAACTTATTTTATAAAAAAATCTTCACTGCCACCTCTGAGGAATTATTGAAAATGTTAGAAAAGAGGGAGAAAAGCCTTCAGGAAACCAGTATTAAGAGTTGGAGCCCATGATAGTAAAAATGGTTTTATAGTATCTTATATATCAGAAAAATCTATGGGCACTGCTTTTTATTCTAATGCCTCCATCTGGGTTGTAATTTCATATTGGTACACTAGGTTAAATTGCTAACATCTAAAACACCATCTGGTAAGAGGCTCACTGAAGTTGAAACTTGTATCATGAGTACTTTCTTGTTTCTATGTTCATAGTTGGAACAATTGAAGGAGAGGAATACATTTGATGTTAAACAAATCATTAGGAGAACATCTGAAAGTTACTTGTGTGTAACAGTGATTGGTGCACTGAGAGGCCTGATTAAGGTGTACATAACATGAAAATCCTATTTAATGACTGGGGAAAATCCATTTTGTTTGTTTTAAACCAGGTTTGGGAAGTCACATGTGGAATAACGGGGGGAGGGGGAACCTCCTTATGACAGTCAAGGTTCCCTCTAATCCCAGAATGTAATAATTGACAGCCTGGTTGTAGGGGAAAAATTCCTCTCTCAATGGCACGACTCATTTGGAGTGTGCTCTCAAAGTGTTGGAAGTAATGGCCATCATTTGGTGTGACTTCATGGCTGTTGCATCAGGGCCTTTAGGACATTCTGTATAAAGAATCATGCTCTAGGCTTATGGTGAAATAGGAGCCCGTGAAAGAGGGCTACTTGGCCTTGTATATATTGCACTAGTATTTTGTGGCTGTTATCTGTCTAGCATTTGGAACGGTTTTGCAGGAATCGGATAGGTGCCCTTCTCCAAAAGTCCCATTTGTTTTCTTCATTCTTGTTTCTTACTCTGTATCTTATTTAGGATTTTAGCAGTGGGTGAGCAAATTCTGCTCAGTGAATTTTAGTAATAATGACTGCTTCTCCACGTGAAACCCTGGTGCACCAAGAGATGTAAGCATGTGGCTTATCCCAGGGAACAGAAAGATGCTTTAGCCCTGGTACAAGTGTATGTCCAGTGCTGCTACTAGGATGGGAAGTAAATATCTTCCACTCTCTGTACTCGAGTGAACCAGAGAAAGACTTCCAAATATGACTCTTTTCAGTTCCTGACTTCTTTTTAATGGTAGGCTTGGGAAATGTTATTCCAAAGAGAAAACAAGGTTTAATGGATTACAAAAGAATATATATTTTTTTTAAATGAGCTATTATCCTAAGTAAATAACACATACATATTCTTAATCAATGAATCCATAAATAAAGTTTTCATGTCACACTGGAATAATTGACTCATTCCTTGCTTCTGGAAGTCTGAGAATGAATTAGGTTCCAATAACATCAGTTTGCTGTCTCAGCTAAGTTAGCTCTCTGAGCCATAAATAACTACATGGTTTAGCATAAATTTATTTATTTTACAATTTATGAAGTGCACTCATCACTAGGATTCTTGGCATGTATACAAAGATAACAACAAAATAAGAACATATTGACTAGTTTTAACTAAATGAACTCCTTCAACATGTCCTCAATAAATGTATATAAATCATCACCAACATCTCCAGGCAAAGGCATCAATAAATATATAAGCCTTGGACATCGTCCTGAAAGTCAATGAACTAGGGAGTCTATCAGATCACCAGGGAGCAATTTCCAGAGTTAAAAATGCTCTAGCAAAAGCTTTCTGACTCAGCCTCGGAATTTTAATCCCATCAGGTGATATATTTAAATCAGCCATTAGTGTTATTCTGGTGGACTTAATGACTGTGATGATATACAGGGAGAGTGTCTCACTCTAGCACAACTCTGGCCCAATGCTGCAGTAGTGTGCAGACCAACCTACACTGCACCTGCAAACAAAGGAAGAAAATGCTTTGCAGAAGTCACCGTGTGGGAGCACGCACTCTGCACTGGCTGACGGTTCTGAACGTGAGGGTAGTTCTAAGAGAAATGAAGACAACAGTCTTGTTTGGGGCTTGGTTGGAGAATGGAAGGTAAAAGCTAGTTGAGTTTACCTCCAAAAGACTTAGGGAACGTTCTCGGTTTAGTGTGTGTGTGGTTTCTTCCTGACAGCAAATAGAGCAGAACCAAATACTGGGTAATTTGCAGTAAGTGAAATGTGGAAGCGACTTGAGAGTTTATGTAACAATTTCTCACTCAGCTTTCCTCCTAAAGGGAATGCTGGAGATGTTTTTTCACTGAAAGGGTTTCCCATGTTAGGAAGGAGATTTTTCTTACCCTGGGGTCCCAGGCAGAGCTCAAATCAGTGCAGTGAAGGAGTGCTGACAGCTGGCGAGTGGTTACAGCGCTTTCCCCAGGGGACCTTGCTCTGCGCTTCCCCAGTGACCTGGGCCTGGACACCACTGAGGCCTAAATCCTACAGGGCATTGGTATTACCAGCTGCTCATCCAATACCTCTGAGGATCTGGTCTGTAGTTGCTTTGTGCCTTCCATCCCCATCCATTTCACTGTGCTGTTGTGAAGATATTCTAATGAAAAGCTCTAGGACCTGTCTTGAGAGATGCAACAAGTGCAGATGGCCCTGCCACAGCAGAGCAAAGGCCCGATGCCACAGCAGGGACTGAGCTGAGCGTGCAGCTCCTTCCGCGTGGCTCCGCTCCCTGCACCACCATTATCACGGAAAAATAGGAGTGTCCCAAGGTGCCCCCTGCAAAGTTCATGATGTCAGAGTAAGAGATTATTGTTAAATTATTAGACACAATTATTATCAACAGGCTATCCACAAACTTAGGAGATACTTGCAGAAGATAATTTTTCTGTGACTTTGCAATAACATTTGTAGTTATTTTATTTAGCAATGGGAGCTGAGAATAATACTGAAGCATGGCAGGATTGTGAACCATCAGCATAAAAAATCCCTAGGCTAGTGCCGTCCTGCCTTGGCAGTCCTTGTCTCCAGTTGCACACTCCAGGCCTTCGCACATTCTCTGAGGAGGAAGAGCTGAATGAAGTAGACTGGTATGTTTGCTTCTTCTAGACTACCTGTTGCAAAGGAAGTGGCTAATCCATCTTAATTCAGATTACTTTTATTCACAAAGCATGTGGAGAATTCATGGCAGCATAAAAATAGTCCAGGAGACAGGGAGAAGATGCAGTCTAAATTTGCCAACCTGTTCACCTGTTAGGATTTCACTGATGCTACTAAAGGAAAGGAATAACGTGTAATTTGTGACACAACCTAGGAATTTAAAACTCTCCAGAGACCAATTATAGAGATTTGGGTACTTAGACTGCTAGCAGCCTTCCAAGCTCCACCTGAGATGCTCCTTCTTTCAAAAGTCCTTGTGTACATCTCTAATTTTGACACAGTTTCTCTGCCTCATTCATGCAATCAATGGATTCTTCTAATGATAACCTGAAGATTAGCACTGTATCATGCTTGAGAAATATCCCTAAAGCCTTGGGATTACCTTTTCCCTGTTAAATCTACTGATTTGATAATTCTTCAAAGCCCTTTCATAATACTCTTCACATGTAATATCTGCAAAAATAGCCACTGGGTTTCTACTGAGGTCAGTTCTGTTTGTGGTCTATTTTATGGTACTTTTTGTAACTTAGTACATAAAGGTCTTGCTGGTACTTTTTTGTGTCCAAAATATGGCGAACTGATAACAGGTGAGTATACAATTCACTTTTAAGACAGGCAGACTGCTGTAAAAGCTGGATCTAAGTATTCCTTGGGTAACTGCCCACTTAGAGAACAACTCACAACAGAAATATCATGCCCAAGTATGCAAACCATGTTCACCTCCAAGAAAAATTACTCACCTCTAAGTAGGAGTCATGATAGCTTAAAGTAGGTGGACACTTAGTATAGAGGGCAAGTCCTAAAAATCTTGCCTGTCTCCACAGCTTGGTTTCATCAAATATAAAAGGAAATGTAAATCTTTATTGGATTTCTTCTGCATTTGAAGAGGTAAGGTTGATAAATGGTTACTTTTATTTGTTCCAAAACTCTCAAGATAGGTATACTTGCTTGCTCCCAGGATGATGTTTGTGTGTATGGGAGAGAAACATAATTAGGCTTTGAGTTCTGTACAACATAATCCGTGGTGAGTATGAATGACATGAAAGGCAGCAGAAATTGCCTGGGAGGAGGCTGTTTTTGTTTGTTTTGAAAAAAAGAGGTTGAAAAGATTCTTTCTGTGGCTGATGCAATCTGGCTGTGTTTGCTCTGAGCTAGAGACACTTGTGCATCACAGTGAAGGCAATGGAAAGGGGTGGGAAGAGGAGAGAGTCAAGGGGTAAATTCCACTTGCTGTAATACCTGCTTTTGATCTAAGCTTTAATTGGATGTGATTTAGAAAACTGCACAGGGGATATTAATACTCTCCTCTTACTCTCTACGCTGCCTGTCCCTGAGGGAGCTGTTTTATTTCTGTCTGCATTAAGACTTCTCTTGCCCCTTCCTTTTTTAGTGAAAAAGCATTGGACGGTAGGAGAGAAAACGTTGAAGATGCCTCATTTTCCTTCCCAAGTGGCATGATAACTCCTAGGGGTGTTTATCACACACTTGTTTCATGCACAGCTCACACAGTACTCATCCAAATGATCCCGAATGATTACAATGTGTTATATAATGAAGTCTGTTGTTCCTCCCTTTTTTTTTTCCTTGTTTTACCAAATATTGGGCAACAAGTGTCTTAGTTCTTTTTTTCTTGTTGAGTCACCTGTTAATCATCCTTGGGCTAGAATGATTTGAATATGCTACTGTCCTTTACAAATGTTAAAACTGGATATTGCTTTTGACCGAACTGCCTAATGCATCTATGGAAAATACAGTCCGTGGTCAGTTATCTTCCTCCCTCTTTTTCAGTTTGGTGGAGAATATCTCCTTATGTAAGGAAGTTCAAAGAAAGTTCTGTAATATCAGTTTATACTTTTGAATCAGATCTAATCACTACTGAAATAAATTTACTTACTGAATCAACGAGCTTTTCTGGCAGCTTAAATCTTATTACTCCATCTTGTGGAAGAAGCCAGAAACGCCACAAGTGATGTTAATCCAACATGTGCCATGCTGTGTACGGTTACCTAATAACCCTAAAATACCAAGACTTCATAGATTTTCTGTAGACGATGTTGGTTAATGTGTATTTTATTCTGAAACCTCGATTCAAAAAATATTTCAACATTTGTGTAGCATGAACATTGATTTCCGTACATATTTAAGTTCATATTGAATTGGGTTTTTAATAGAAGCTAACAGGGAGATCTGGGTATTTTTCCCTCATTTGAGAAAATAGTGTGAAAGTTCAAATGCCAGAAGACTGGGCTCTTGTTTAAAAGATGGGTCATTAAGTATTGCTCTCAAGCTATAAAATTAAAATGGGTATTATGTGGCTCATTGACATACTATTTCATTTTTCCTTCTGTCAGGGTTTTGTGGGTTCAATAGGCATGGACTGAGATATCATCTGTTCAACAGGCTGACATGGTTTTGTTTAACTTCTTATCTTTCTGTAGTTCCACTGAGAATTTTTTTCACAACAGAGACCTCTACTGAAAGAAGGAGAGCAGCTCTGCAAAGCTGGAGCAGTTCTGTGGAGCAAATCCACTCTGACGAGACCAGTTGTTAATCAGTACTATCACACAGGAGTTTAACAAGTGTCAGGATAATCCATTTCTTACTGCTTCTCCTCATGGAAATAGAGGAATAATCATAAAGTAGTTAAAAGTCTTACTTTATTTAGTGTTTTAAAAGAAGTGGGATGTGTGTTTGATTTGATCACACCAAAACCCTAATGCTTCTGCTGAAATTGGTGTGCCAGTTGCTCCTGCAGGGCTAGTCCTTTTTTAAAGACAGAATTATGTGATATATTATGTGATATAGTGCAGTTAAAAGATTCTAAAATCTTTTCGTTGAGGCGTACAATTTCCATAGGGGAAAGAACAAGACATCTTCCAAACCAATTTATGTGTAACATAAGCACAACACTGACATCTGGTGTTTAAATCAGATTTAATCCTGAGGAAGGTTAGGTTAACAAGTACTAATATTTAGGGCTGTCAGGTGTTCAGGCAGAGGTCAGGGTACAGAGGTACCTATAGAGGTTCCAAATTTGCTTTAAAATCTAGTTAAGGATATTTTTCCGATAAAAGATTCAGCTAAGCAGTTTTCTTCTATGTGCCATTTTATCATTTTTGCAGTAATGTTTATTTAAGACTTTATAATATCTTTCTTATTAAAGTGCCAGTTTGACACATGCAACTATAATTTCTGTCTGACCCTTGTATCTTAGATAACCTCAGCTATGTATTTGCTATATATTTTAAAAGCGGTAAGTGGGCGTGATCAGTTATCAATACTTATCTTGTGTGGCATGCAATGTTAACATTCATTTCAGGGAAGCCAAAGCCTTTTCCCTTTTTCTGCAACTGTACCTGGTTCTTGGCTGATTTTTGGTTTTGTTTTTCCTGTCACCCCTGAAAGAGAATATAAAACAGAGTGGAAAATATAGTAGAAGAAGAGGTGATGTGGGATCAGTCTTGCTCAGATAGCTTCAAGGAGAGCAGTCAGTTTTGTATTTTAAAATATATAATTAGTTCTCAGGTACAGATGAACTATTCATCCTTAACCCTGTCATTTATAAGGACCCAAGAGAAGGAGCAGATGCCATTTCCCTGTGACTTGGCTTCCATGGCTGGTGCGACTCAGAAAAGGTACAAGCCTGTTTCTGAAAAGGCGTGTCCCCCCAAGTCTGGACTGAGGTTCAATAGGGATCTATTTGCTCTGTGATGAAAACAGACTAGGTTTAGGAAATACCTGAAAAGCTGCTGTTTATTTCTTGCTTTCTCCAAAAGTTTATTCTACATTTTAGCCTCACGCCACTTAAAGGAAGCGATTAGCCACTCTTGTCCTCCCTGTCCTGTGTAGGGCTAGCATTTCTATAATTGGCGTTGAATTATAAGGCAAACCTCAACAGAAGAGAGGCTCCTGTATGTCTGAGTTTAGTAATGGCATTAAGTATCTGCCAGTGAGTGAATGGAAAAGATGCTGGAGACATGCACTGGTGAGCAGCACAGCTTTAGCAATGGTACTTTTATAATTATTTTTTTGCTCTGTAAAGTGGCCTATGCAGAGAAATTTTCAAAGTGTCATAGGGTCATTCAGCTCACGGGAATGAGAAAACCTGGGGGTCATTAGTCTATCACAAGCCCTTAAAAAGTAGAGATTTTAATTTGAATGTTCAGTCTTACTATATCTGCAGCCACAGGCTTTTTTCTAATAACAAAGGCCTCATGGGCTCACCTCCTCTGCTCCCTGCCATGGTGTACTTGATTACACACTATATAAAAAAGCTAGAAAACAAGAGAAGCAACAGCATTAAAGAAAAGAAAGCTTCCATGAGAAAGCATTTGAAAGTCTTTGTGACTCACCTTCAAGCCTCAGAACGAAGTGGTTATTGTGTTTCTGAAAAATAGTAACGAATATAGAAGTCTGACAAAAAAGGAAACAATACATCCCTGCGAAGGGACTGATGAGGCAGCTGTGTGTATGGCTAGTTCTAATATACTTTAGCCTATTTTTCTGAATCTTCATTCATTTATTGTTGAGTCTAGAAGTCTTTATTTCTTCTCTTAAATTCATAATAGCCACTGAGAATATTAAGTTTTTAGCTTAACTGCTGTAAATAGAGTTGGTTTCATTCTTTTCCTTGATTCCCTGAGCATTTGCTTTGGGTTTTGGTGGTTTTTACTTTTGCACTAGAAGCTCACCTAGAAATTAATGATGTTATTAATTTCAAAATATATTTCTGAGAGCAAAACCAGGTGGGAGTGGTGGTACTTATAAGGAGAATGGGTAGTATCATTGTACTCCTCGTCTCAAACAAGAGTTCAATGTATTCCATAGTAATCCTAACCCTTGCAAGACAAAGCCTTTCAAAGTTCCTCTGTGGAAAAAAGTCCCAGTTCCTGATCTTGCAGGAACTGGGGAGGTGGGGGACCCTGTAGGTTTCTTTTACCAAAATGAATCCTAGACATGTAGTAAAGGACAGAAAAAGATGCTATCTCTGCAGAAGACACACAAGAAACCTGTACAAAGTTGGCACACAAATTTGTGTCTTCTTTAATTTGATTCAAATTTGAAGTATTTTTCACCTCTTCTGTGGCTGGCCAATGGAGAGGCTAAAATCCATATAATGAGACTTAACAAAAGATTGAGACTTCATATCTCAAGCCAAATGTTTTCTGTAAAAGATATTTAATGAGCAACAGGTACAAGAGAATTCACACACTAGCACCAAAATATCAAAAATGGATTGCAGGAGTTACAGAACAATATATTCACGCCAACGGACTCCTTACAGCATGGTTGCTGAGGATGGACACACCTTATCACTTTCTTCTGTACGATCTGAAACAAATAAAAGAGCTGAAGTCACAGCTACAAAATTCTCAAAATCATACAAGATGTAGCTGCTACTTTAGTGGTACTTTTATGTGTGTGTGTAGGGGGGGGAAGAAAAAGAAAAGAGAAATCACGTAAGAAAGGATGTTTGTGTAAGTACCAGTGCATATCTACTGTTTATAAATGTAGGAATTCCCCCTCAAACTGTATCAGCCACTCTGTATCTGGAGTCAGAGTATAAATCTTTTTTTTTTTTCCTAATCACTATCCCATCCTATTACTTAGTAGAAGTTATAATACTTCCATAAAAAGTCCTCAAGGAAATGAATCCTCTGAATTCCTTTCCAAATGCCCTATCTGCATAATCTAAATCCATCCACCAATTCCATATGGGTGCCAAGATCCCCCAGGAGGATTTCCACCTCTGTCCAAACCTGCAGGGATTTGCACACACTTAATATCCAAGTCAGCAGAGAGGCTCATGCAACAAAATGACTGCTGGGAGATCCATTCTTCCAGCTCAGAAGGATTCCGAATTTAATCCATTGAGGTATCAGTATCTTCAAGCATCTAAATTCCCCTGGTGCAGCAGGATGCTTTTATCACTTCATATGCAAATGGATGGGGGAAGGAGGGAGGGATCGTTGTTTATTTGCTTTTGTTTTAATCTACCAGTATCTTCTCCTTCGATTGCAACAAAATGTTCTGGGATCTGAGCTGAAAACATTATGATACATAATTTTAAACACTCAAGAAAAATATTTTTCATCCATTTTCATACTAGGAACATAAAGTGCCATTTGAAGTAATGGATCGCAATCTCACGGTGTTATACAGATGCATTACAAAAAGCATCACTTTCTTTGTTTCTCATCAATGTGACAAGAAAAGGTAATAACAGTAGGATTTGGTTTCTGTATAATTCAAAGGCAACAAGTACTGTCTCTCTTTTCCCATCTGTGTACTCTAGAGTTGAAAATTAGATGTTCTGGGACCAAAAATGATGTCAAAGGTAATGAGAGCTCTGCAGGCAACCATAGAGTTGCTGTTAAAGGATGAGTCAGTAATCTGCATAGGAATAGCAGGAGGGGGCTGAGATATTGACTCCATTATCTTTTTGAAAAGCAGCTTCCAGTCTACTTTCAATGTCTGAAAGAAAGATTTTTGAACACACACAAGTAAATTCCCAAATTCTCCAGATTCTTTTCTCTAGGATAGATGACAGAGCAGAATTTTTTTTTTCCTCCTCTAAAGAAAAGTTGAAGAAGGAATTTAAAAACATGTTAGCACAAGAGGGACTGGATGTTACGTTAGTACAAACAAGGACTGCTAGTGAGTTAGACAAAAAAGAAGCCAGAAATAGAGACAGTTATTCATTATTAACAGGGTTTTTTTATTAATATAGAAAGTTGTAATGGGATACTGATGGGAATTGAAAAGGATAGGAAGATCTATGGATCCCTGGTTCTGATGGAGTGTTGCTATGGAAAATTGATGTTAAGTTTTTGTAAGACACTGAAAATAATATCAGGATTGAAAAAGTCTCCACATTGGAATCCGGGCGTGGAATGGATAACCGATGTAAAAGCATGAATTCTTTATTATCATTGTTTTAAAAATTTTTAAAATCAGTATTGTTATCTAGTATTCTACTAGTAGTACAATCCCCAATGGGAATGGTATCCAAGCTGTGTCTGTGTGTGTGTGTGTCTGTCCCCCCGTCCGTCCTACTAGAAGACCTGCTTTCCAGATGTTGGCCAGGAGAGGAGAGGGTTCCTAGTGCCTGGGCCAGGCAAGGCAGGAGCTCCCACGTGGCAGGTCCCAGGCAGTGGGTAACTGCTCATGGGGACCCCCAGCTAGCGACTGGCTGCCGGCTGCTCTCAGGTTCACATAAAGAATAGCTGTGGCTACAGCAAAGGTTTGAGTTTCTTTGGGATTCGTAGGAGTGTACTAGTATTCTATAAAGATGAAGAAAGGAGGAGATTAATATATTCTTTGTTGGTTTCTCTTTTATGGATTAGAAATTAGGAGAAAATGCAGGTCATTTAGAATAGCTTTTCACTGTTAGACTCTTTGACAGCTTTCTTCAGGCAGATTTTGGCCTGCTCACTCCTTTTGCTCTGATAAAACACTCTGTGCAGCAGCCTAAGAGTCTCTGTAAATCTTGTATCTTCAACACTCCGGGCTAATACTGCCATAGGAAGAGAACAGTTGTTGCCTAAAGAAGAGAGAGTTTCCCATCTTTCTGGCTGTTCTTTCTCTTTCTTTTTCTTTCTGCTTAAGAAAACAAAAGCCATGGACCTAGTCCTTAATTCACTACATAGGCAAGATACTGCTGATCAGTTTAGGGTTCACATGGAAGAACTGTTGAGCTTTGGGAAAATGAATATTTGTTCAATATTTTAAAAGAATTAGTTTGCTGAACATCTGCTACTTATAAAAATTCTAGCAAATTAATTTATTGTCAGAAACATTTGGGTAAACAGTGAGCCTTAAGCAACTACTAAAACATGTCTATGGAAAGGTAGAATTCAAATTTACAATCTTATTTATGCTAGAAATATAACTCTAGGATTTATGCTCATCCAACTGGGAAAACAGTATGCTTAATCTAAACAGCTCAAATATTGAGCACTCATAATTCACAGGCCAAAATAAAATAAGAAGTGCCTTTTTTGCAGATGTCACTCATCAGATCCATTGCATCTCGCTATATAGCAGGGGAGCAGAGGGATCATGGGGCACTAAGATGCATATGAGAGCTTTGTATATATATGTATTGTACACTTTATATGCACAATTGCAGAATACATGTATGCATATTGCAATGCATTTACGTTGCATATGCATATATTCAAAGGTAAAAGCGAACCTGTATTCTCTCGTAGTATTGATAATAATTGAAAGATTTATGTTAATACTGTCCAACTATATTTAATGGATTTTTTATATTTTTGGGACTGGGGGTTGAAAAGAACCAACGAACTAGCTGAATTGATTCCTCTGCTGTATACAGTCTAGTCTGAGATATCTCCCTTGATACTACCTCTGCTCCACTCTTTAAGGTGAAAGGCCTGTTTCACATTCAAATACTTCTTAGCTTACTATTTATACGCCTTTCCCTTATTTTTCACCCTAGCAGTACTCCAAGCGGTAGTTCATTCATTTTAATTTAATCCTGTTCTATTCCTTATATCTATCTGTTTGTCACTTATTCAAGCTATATTTTGTGCTGCTCGTGTTCTGGCAACTATTACAGTCATCCTGCAAAGATTGAACTGGTATACAGCTCAGCCTATGGCTCTGCACACTGGTTTAAATCACTTGCATAGGTCTTCCAGCTACAATTAGTAGCAACACTACTAAGACCTCCGGCAGGCAGTAGTCATTGAAAGATTTTTGTTGGTCCTCACAGCAAAAAATGAGAAACCATGAGAAATGACAGTATCAAGGATGTAAAAATTAGGTGGTGTTGAATTTGAATTTGCAATTTTTTTCTGTGATGAAAACTATTCTGTTTTTTTTTAGTCTTTTTCAGAATTCATATGCAACTGTGGAAGCACTGTTCACAAGTATTTTTGAAACTCATTTTATTAAACTATCCTGCAACTAGTTTCTTCATTAATCTGCCTCCCCCATTATATGTAAATTATTTCCAGCTGCAGTTGCTTTATTCTTGTCTGTTGAATTTTTAGTTTCTCTATAGTTTACCTCAAGTTAGTGACTATTACATGTTGATCTACTTCCTTACATCAAGGTTTTTAATATTTTATAATACACAATGGAGTCTTTTTTTGGTTAAGTACATAAGGTACCTTTCCATAAAGTAGAAGATCAATAAAAAAGGAATCTGCAGACTATTTCCAGCTTATATTTCACAAATAAAACATTGATGCTCCCTTTTAAGTTGGCCATCACTCATCCAGCAGGTTTCACAGACAGTAACAGTTCGTTAGTAATTTCGGGAGGGGAAGATGTATGATGTTATAAATATTTAAAATCAAATTTGAAAAAAAGGACAGAGATGAATGTGATCAGAGTAACACAATGCTGAAGGCAACATTTTCAAAGCAACTCGGTAGATACTGTTTTCCCTTGTAGGTGGCAGTATTGAAAAGGAAGTTAAACTGGATCTGGTGCGGGGAACCAAAACTCCCTGCCTGAAACTTGCACAAGTTGGAACATGAAGAACAGAATAACTGCTGCCAGATCCAGACAGGGTGAATAAAACTATGCTAGAGATTAGCACTTGCTAATTGTAGCCAAAGGTGAATTTTGTTAATTTAAAAAAATTGGTGTGGAAGTTGAATATATCACCTCAAATGCGGCCTTGTGCACACAGTGATGTACAGGAATTATCTGCATTAGGGTGGGTAAAAGAGTCATCAGTTTAATTTTCGCTTCAGCATCGTGAAAGTGAGAGTATTTCCAAAAAACCTATCATTTCTGTTCTTTGACAAAGAAAGTATTTAATAACCTTGATCATATATTTCTATGATCCATAGCACAGAAGATATCATTTACAATAAGCTTGGTAGACTTTTATTCTATGCTCTGCTCTAATTGCAAAGAAACTGCCCCATGGCCAGCTTGGGCTGTTACACTGCTTATTGCTGAACTCTGGAAAATGCTCTGAAGAACTGAGTCTTTTTAAAGCCAAACAGCAGTTGCTGATAGGGCTATGGATTTGTTTTTCTCTTGTAGGGAAGTCTCGGATGGTGAGCACAAACATCAAAGAGTAAATAGCAAATGTATGTCTTTTAGCTATCAAGTTACTTTGAATCGCTTCCCAGCATTCAGTTGGTGCCCTTCATTTATTGCCAGGAAATGCCATACCTGGAGGTCTTTGAAGCTATTGTAAGTTGATGTTAAATTAATAAGTGAAGCAGCACAAACTTTAAGACAATATATCAACTCAGAAAGTGTTTTTAGTCAGTTAGTTTAAAAACAGATTGTAGGATGCAGTGGTGTCTGAAGCTTGTTTAGTCACACTTTGCAGTAACGTGCTGCAAAATTTGGCATGCCAATAGCTTAAACGTTTTCATTATACACTGTGCCTAACTAGCAGTAAAAATATTCAGATCATTTGTGATGCACCCTGACTTTAGAAATATTCTAAGAAATACGAAGAAATAGGTAACACTGAAATAACAATAAAATGAATAACCAAATTACAGGGTGTCACTTCCAATACTTGCATCAGTCATGTAATTTCAGACTGTACACATTTTTGAAATTAAAAATAACTTGTATACAGAGTGTCCTCTACAAAATTATTGTTCAAAGACACAAACATGGAGTTTTCATTTTCTTTAAGAGGGTTTTTTTTTAAAGAGATGTTTTTTGGTTTGGGGATTTTTTTGTGCAATGGTAGCTATAAGGATCACACAGGGCTTGCTTCTTGCTTTTTATTTGCTGCATTTCTGTGCTATAGGAATAGGATCATGGGATAATTCAGGTTGGAAGGGACCTCAGGAAGTCTCTAGTCCAACCTCTGGCTCAGAGCAGAGTCCGCTGTGGGCTTAGAGCTGGTTCCTCAGGGCTCTGTCCAGTTGGGGCTTGAAAACCCCCAAGGATGGAGACTGCACAACCTCTCTGTGAAACCCATGCCCCTGCTTAGCTGTACTCAGTTCCCTCAATCTACTCTCTGGGCTCCTGCTCATACAGGCCAGGATGCTGTTGGCCGTCTTTGCTGCCAGGGCCCTGGCTGGCTTGTGCTCAGCCTGCTGTCCTGTGGGAGCCCGGTGCCTCTTCAGCAGAGCTGCTCCCCAGCTGGTCACTCCCCAGCCCAAATTGCTTTTTAATATTTTTCTGGAATTTAGAATGTCAAAATTGTTTAGATGCTAAACAGATATTTGCCAAGTACCAGTTTGAATAGATTGATAGTTAATTTTCTATTTCTACAAAATAAAATTCAAAGTGTAAATTTTAAAATCTCAGACTTCATGTTAGTTGGAATACAACATAATCACAATATTTTTAGACTGACCCATCCTTTACTGTTGCATTTAAAAATAAAAGAAGAAATCCAAATAAGGTGTGTTCATCACTACTCTTTTGCTTTATTATTTGTCATATATTTTTAATACATAAGTGACATCTGATGTATTACTTAATCAAGAGAAAAAGAATTATACCTTGCACATAATCAGTTATTTTTGCCATATCAAAAAAATTAGACTAACAGATGAGGAAAATAAATAAGATGAACTTTAAAAATGAAAATGCTTAGCCTTTGAAATTTTAGTTGACAGCTTTTGAAAATTAAATTATAAGTCAAGTACTGATAGGTTTGATATCTTCTTTGCAGCTTTGCAGATGATGTATTGCAGCTTTAATGGAATATCATTTATCATCTGATAATAACAAATGTAGTATTTCTGAGCTTGTCATCTCTTCTGTGATGACAAATAGTCCAACTTGTAGCAGTGATAATGGGATTTTATAATGATCTCTCCAAACCGACTCTGCTCTAGTGAAAGCTATTTTACTTTAAATCTCAAAATACCTATTAAAGGTAGATTACAATAGTCAAGCTTTTGAGACCTGCTTGTGTATATAAGCTTCTGTGCTACAAAAGTTGCATTTACCTCATTGATTTTAAAGTTTGACCCATTGCATTTGTTGGTTTTTTAGTAAAAGTTGTCTAGATTTACTAAGCAGTATGTTTATCACAATTTTCTTTGTAACAAGACTCATATGTAAAAGTCTGACAGCAGACCTTTATACCAATGTAACTTGCTTTATACCAATGTATGAGAAGAAAGAATGCAGCTCAATGTTATTCTGAAAAATGTGGCCAGTTACCTTTTGAAATTCCATCAAATTATTTTTATTCACATTATTTAATAACTTAAAAGCAAAGTCTTTTTTACTTCGTTATAGTGCTTTTATCTTAAACTGTAAGCAATTTTCATTAGTGATGTTGACTTCTGTAATACAGCTACCTTGGTGTGTCTGTCCAAACCATTGGATTCTTTGAAAGCATCCTTTTCTTTTCAGGGACTAATAGACAGAGTTTTAATTTACTTGAGCTTGGCAGTTAGAGCATTTGAACTGCTCTTCAGGACAATGACTGCAAAAGGAGGAATGGTGAAGAAAAATGGGGTTTGTTATATAAAATGCATTAAAAAAATAACTAGAGAATCTACTTCTTGTAGACAAACATCTAAGAGGATACTGAAGCAATTTAAAGTACCCTAATATTCAGATATGAAATACAGCCTTGATGCAAGTAATTTTAACAGAATTTGATCAGGTTGTCCAGATGTTTTGCCATTAAATACTTAAATAGGGCAATTTGAAACATGTGTGATCATAAATAGATTCTTCTGATGATTCTTCCAATCTGAAGAGATTAAAAACTCAATGGGAATTTCTCAGGTTTAGTTCTGTATACTCTCTTGTCTTCTGTGAACATTTATTCATACAAGCTTATTTCAATTGAACATGCATGAGAAGTTTAGGAATAGATTTGAACTTTATTAAAAAATGAAATTTCGACTTCCCCTTTCTCCAATGCAGTTCACTAAAATAAGGGAGCTGTGTCATGGTTTAACCCCAGCCAGAAACTAAGCACCATGCAGCCGCTCGCTCACCCTCCCACTCCGGTGGGATGGGGGAGAGAATCGGAAGGGTAAAAGTAAGAAAACTCATGGGTTGAGATAAGAACAGTTTAATAATTGAAATAAAATAATAATAATAATTACTAATTAATTATTAATAATAAATGGTGAAAAGGAAAACAACAAGAAGAGGAACAAAACCCAGGGAAAAAAAACCCAAGTGATGCAACTGCTCACCACCTGCAGACCAACGCCCAGCCAGTCCCCGAGCAGTGATTGCTGCCCCCTGGCCAACTCCTCCCAGTTTATATACTGAGCATGATGTCATATGGTATGGAATAGCCCTTTGGCCAGTTTGGCTCAGCTGTCCTGGCTGTGCCCCTTCCCAGTTTCTTGTGCACCTGGCAGAGCATGGGAAGTTACATTATTCTCGTACTAAATCCAAAACACAGCACTACATCAGCTACTAGGAAGAAAATTAACTCTCTCCCATCTGAAACCAGGACAGCTGCTTCCAAGATTACTGTAGTTCTCTGGCCTCTTTCATCAGAGATAGTCCTAACCAAAAGCATCTGCTGCTCTGTTACCACTTTTTCTGCTTTTTGTGTGAGAGTGTCCTATTAAGACAGGTCCCGAAAACCTGTATTCTGGGAACAGGAGGGACCAGTTGAAGAGCTCTGTTGGACCCTGGCCAGAGCCCTGACCCCAGCAGCCTTCCAGTTAGCAGGGCTAAGCAGGAACCCTAACCACATTTTTGCTTGAGAGAGAGCCAGACTGATAAATTCAAGAACTGTGCTGTGTGGACAGGTGAAAAATTACTTTGGAGACCTCCAGAGCATCACATGCACTCTGTGCATCCCAACGGCTGGCTGGAGCCCTGTTGAGGACTCACAGTTCAGGACCCTTCTCCATGGCAGCTACTGTAATATTAATGGCTGTAACACTGTCATTGAAGCATCGAAACAAAACACTGCTTAGTGTGCGGCAGTTTGGATTTTGCATCCGCACACTGCTCACAATTACGAAGCAATACTCATTTTATGCAAGTCTAATTCAAGACCTAAACTAACCTAACATATCCATATTGTGCTTTAAAATCTAGTGGTTTACTGTCAACATTTCTAGATAACATTAAATCTTAAATAAAATTAATCCAAATTACTCCTTTTTATTATTACTTTTATTTATGAACAGTTGTTGACGTTTCCAAAGGAATACTGTGTAATCAAGAATTCACAGGAAACAGTCTGTTGAAATATTGCCAGTAACTTTTTAAAATTCTCAGATTACAGTAAGAGTCAAGAGATTTAAGCATCTTTAATCTAGCGATTTCTTTCAAGTCCCTTACACCCTGTTCTTGTGAAAATGAAGATCAAGTAATTCTGTATTGTGTCTAACAGACCAAGTGTATGAATAATATACATAATATCAAATATTCAGTACTTTCAGTTGAACACAACTCATGCTCATAAACTTCATCCATGTTTTAATGTAAAATGAAAAAAATTCAAATTATAAACCAAACTATATAAAAATATATATATCTGCTTACGAACAAGAGAAAAAATGTCACTTACAAACACAGTTTGATTATTTCACCCAGACTTCATAAAGGCAAAATAAGAGCATGCTTAGAAATGAAGTGGAGAATTAAGTCAACAAATGCCCTTCCACTCTTCCTTCAAGTATACCAAAACTTAGCACATCAGATTTTCCCTTTAGTATCTAAGTAGTGACATAAAATCTGAAGACTAGGGGAATTGACTGGAAGATAAAAGATAAAAAAAGCTGAAAGTGTAGAGCTTGCCTAAGCAGTGATAAAGTGAGGGTATGATAACCATCTACAAGTATATGATAAGTGTTAACGCCAAGGCAGGAGAGGAATTGCTCAGTAAGCGAGGGTATAGCTAGAAGTTACAGGAAGATATTAAAAACGGTAAAGTTTTGGTTGATTATCAGCAAGAAGCTTCTGACAGTGTTATACATCAGTTGTGGGAAAGTGTCTGAAGTGATCTCCCTTGGGATACTGTTAGCTAGAGTGGACAATCCACAAGATGATTTAGGAATAATCCTGCACTTATAGTCAGGCACTGGGCCAAAAACTGATTGGGGTTTTTTGACATTTTCAAAATTTCTGACTCTCTGTTTCTAAACGTAATTCTTGCTGGTGAAAAAGAAATCACGTGATTTTATATCAACATAAACACTTCTATTGTCTAAGAACAGATCTATTGACCAGTGAGAAATCCTGCAGATGAATACCATTGCCCAGAGTTTCCTACCATGTTACAGCCTTGAAACAAATGACTGATGTCTCGTGCTAATCATTCGCCTTCTGTCAGTTCAATTGCACATTCCTCTTTTAATGTGATCTAACCCCTGCAGCAACTGAGATAGTGTACATCACTGCTGTAGTCAGACTTCCATTCATCACTAGAGAAAAAAGTTACCACCTCCTTCTCCTCTCCCTACCTCTGTACTCCAGCGCTGCAGATACTTCAGCCAACCTAAAAGGCCGGGAGAGAAATTAATAAAAGCAACTTAAAGTTGGGGTGTTTTCTATTCTTGAGGTTTTGCTTCGAATGCAGCTCATGGAAATATACAGTCTTTGGTATCGAGTCTTTGGGAGGTTTCTGTGTTAAATGAACATTGATTGGGGTATTAACAGCACAGTGTAAACGTACTTCCAATTCTGTTGACTTCAGTGGCATGCTGATGTACACCAGCTAGGAACCTGGCTCAAAAACCTGGTCTTCATTTACCCATCTAAATGGGTAACAATTTTTAAACATGCAAATCTGGATTTTACAGAAACAAGCATATAAGAATAAAAAGAAAGGAAGGAAACAAAAGCAAAACCAAAAAAATGGTAAAAGAGCACATGGTGATAACATACTAAATTCTTCTGTACGCAGTGACTACCGCATCCTTATTTTAGCAAAGTGTTTTCTGAAAATATTTGACAAAATCTCTTGACCTCAAATATAAATACTGACTCCTGCTCACAAGTAAATCCAGCTGAGCACTGCAGGAAAACTGAACTGAAATCTTAACTAATTTCTGCATCCTTTTCTAGCAACATCAGAAAATCATAGGTGGGAGGTAGTTGCTCAACTTCCTTTAAATAAGCTCTTCCCTTAGCTGTTCCTTACAAAATGTCTTTTATGTTTGCTATGTTTTATTTTATTCCATCATGCCTTTAGTTGCTAAGACCTCCACAGTGGATAATTTTGAAATCTGCGAGCTGTATTTTCTTACAATATTGTGGTCATAATAATTGTTGGGGTTAATGAAAAAAATACATTAAAATTATTGACGTTATGAGGCTGAATGTGATTTAAGAGCAAGTAATGTTTTTACACCTTTGAGGGTAAATATTTCTACAATTCAATATTCATGACCACAAAATCATCATGTTCCAGGCTGTAGATTTGGTTTTATCCCTGCTGAAGTGAGCTCTTCTGAATGTAGACTCTGTCCAATGAAGACTCAACTTTTCTCCTGTAACTTCATGAGATCTTTTCTTGAGCTTAACTGTCTGTTAAGAAATTATTGGATAACTTAATAAAAATGAAATGACAGATTTGTGTACGTGACAGGCCTTATGAAGGATTATGTCTTAAACTGCAATTTTCAATTTGACAAGCTCTATTAAACATAAAATTGAATGTCAAATGTAATGGACATATGATTACATTTTACTATTAGAATTATCTTTGTGAGAGAAAATTAAATTTCTTTTAACTGAAATGTATACAAAATTAAATACCAGCTGGCTTGATTAAATAAGTATATGTGATAGTCTTTCCTTACCCTATCAAAGAGGTGATTTTCTATGCCTACAGATGCTTAGAGCTGGTGAATAATGACAGGAATCATTAATAAATTGTAATATGACTTAAAATGCTACTGTGTTAATGCCCATTTTATCAGATTTTTGATAGAAAAAAATCAATATAGTTTTGCTTATGAGTTGATTGTAAATACAACTTTCCTCCGTCTACCAGACACAGATTTCTAGTTATGTTGCTTCCCCACAAACCAATATTTATCTGGAGGGGAAGTAGAACAATTTATAATATCAGTTAGTCCAACCACAAAACAAATTATACTACATGATTGATTATAGAGTTTAAGAATCAAATATGCAAAAAGCCATAGCATGGACTCTATATTAAATACAATTAAGTCTCTGATTTAGATTCACGTACACCTGAAATAAAGTCACAGGGTTCAAAGGTCCTGCTTGTACACATTCAAGAGCAGAACTTTCCAGGCTGATGATGCTGGTACTACATCAAGCATACAATATTTTTATTATTTGCATGAATCATACCTATGACTCTTTGATACCTCCAGGCTATATATTCCTAGCAGATCTGTGCATTCAAAGGATTCATAAAGTACATTTGAGCAAACAAGCTACCTACTGTTCCTGTTCATCATGTCCCTTATCTTAATAAATAATGAAGGTGCCATGGGCTGACAATGAAATATTTTGAAAATAGTTTTAATGTATAGCTGGCAGAGGACCTGTTGGGCATTGATAAATTACACAAGCGGAGAGGATGAGAAATCTGTAAAATATTAATGGTCTGCTTTTGTAGGCAGTAAAGGAGAATATACCTGAGTCTTACGTAAGGTCTTATGCTGCCCACGTAAGGTTGAAGGGGATGTTTCCTACTGACCCATAGGGTTCATGTATTGAAAGTAGAGCTCATTGCCTTTGATACTGCTCAAAACACTGGTGAAGTGAACAGTCCAAGGGACATGAAACAGTGCCTGAAGATTCATCCACAATTATTGTAGCGTGTGGTCCAAAAGATAAAGCCATCCCCATGGTGCAGAGGTGTAGAAGTGGCTCTTGGCTTGTAAGGAGAGGAGTGAATTTATAAGGAACCCCTTGTGCCCCAGTGCTTAGGGTCCCCATTACACCCTGGGTGCTCGGGTTGCTCTTTGTTAATGGCTCTTGGATTGCACTGCCTGGAGGGGCTAGCGTACGGGGGAATATATGAAGTATGGGGAGATATATGGGGCATGCTGTCCCCTGAGGAAATGGAGTCCTGTCATGGTAACGCCATGAATGAAGAGAGGAAGGATGGGGTCACAGCCCTTCTTCCTCATCTTATTCTGAGGCCAGGAGCTCTGTCATTTTCCTTTCCCTAATAATCACCATATTCTTACTGGGTGAAAACAACTTCTCTCATGCTCTTGTCTTCATTTGGAGCAATAGCTGAATACTGCAGTTATACCCCAGGGAATACTTTATGTAAAACTGTTGTCCAGTGTTACTGTAAAACCATTAGACATCTAGTTACATACTGCCAGGGAGCTATCTTTTACACAGAGATCTGGCAATGTTATTGCTCTTTCAGAAACGCCAGTTTTGAGAGGAACTCTCCCTCAAACTGGTGGATGTTTTGATCTGGATATTTTATTATACCTCAAATGTAACTGTCTGCAGCAAAGTGCTATTTGAATTCAGCAAATCAGGATTTCTGTGATGTCTGTGTTGCGCAAAAAATAAATTCCTTTAAGAGATTTGCGAATTATTGAGTAGAACATATTTTGACTGGGAAATGGGTAATGGAGCAATGAATTAAATGGCAATGTAGCAGCATGATTTCAGTTCACTCGTGATATTGATTTTACTTCATTTCTGGATAATTCTGAAGTTGAATTAAAGCTACAAATGTTAGTTTCAGTGAGAAAGATAAGCACATGTATAAATAAGAGAAGTACAAATCACCAAAGAGTTTAATTTTTGTAGTAACTATACCATAAAACTCAAAATACTGCCTTAGTAGGGCTGTATATGCACAGGAGAGAATTCGGTTGGTGCTCAGATAACCCGAGACACAGCTGCTGGTGGGCTGCTGGCGCCCTGCGCACCGCTGCAGCCCTCTCGCCACCTGAGAGCCATCCGTCACAAAGCATCTGCCCTGAGTGACAAGATAAAAAGTGTCAGTTGTCTGTCCATTACATGTGGTTCATAGAACTAAACACTTTTTTAAAGTTTTGCGTTTTGGGTTACGTCACAACACACAGTTTCTGTTTAGAGGCCAGTGTTGCATTTAGGCATAAGCTGTGAGTAACTAAGAGTTGAAGTACAAGTATGATTTCTGTTTTTTCAGATGTGTTTTCTATACCCAAATTCTGTTCAAATTGCTTACTAATATCTGAAATGAACATATTCTTTATTAAAATTATCTGTTTAAAAATAAAATCTCTGTAGTTATGTTAGCTCTGAAGCTCAGCTAGTAGTTTTATCCACTTCCAACTATTCACATTACACAGCCTTAATCTAATTTTAATAAGAAACACACAGATGTGTAATCCATAACACGATCTAATACTCTGTATGCAAGTATACCCTGCATTATCTCTGATATTGAATTATTTCACTGTGGAGCATAATTATCTGCACAGGCAAATTCTTATTTAATTTCGTTGAAAATTATGTAAAGATTTTCCATACATTGTGCACTAACCTTGCAGCTGGATTAACATGATGGACTATCAGGACTTCTTTAGGGACATAATGCACTGTTGGGTCAATAGTCCATGAACAAAGAAGGATTTACACAATAATCTATAATGGCTCTTTAGGAGCTGTTATGGTCTATCAGGATAAAAATCAGGTAGATAATACGTATGAAGTGCATACTTGCTTGTGGAAAGCAAGCGTTTGACTGCTTCGATTCTAGCCCTTTAAAGGTCAAATTAGATTCTTTTAACATTTTGAATGCAAGTTTACCTGTGAGAAGGTTTAGCTCTACTTGCTTAATTGCATGCTATGTAATGAATATGAAATTCATTAAAATACACAGCAGGTTTATGAAAAAATAAAAATCTTTTTAATCTATCAATACTTCCTTTTTAAAAATAATTTTCAATGGTTTATTTCTACCATCCTCTCATTGGCCTTGATGGCCAATGAATTTCAGAAAGGGGACACAGCGACCCTGACCTGACGGCCCCAAAGGGCACGGGGACTGCTGGGAAGCAGCGCCTCAGCTCTGCAGCACGCTTTGGTGTTCCAGCCCGCTTCTGGCTATGCTGTCACTGCTTTCCTCTGACACAGTCCTGGGTGCAGGTGTCCCTAGAAAGCAGTTTATGTCCCCAGGAGGCAGTACGATTGGCCAGAAAAACACTTACTTCAACTTTGCTCAGTGAAATTATGTTCTCTAGTCTTACGTGTTAAAAGAAAGCCAGCTGTTTCTTGGCGGGTTTGTTTTTTCAAGCTCGCACAGCTTGGACGACACCGCAGTAGTTGTGTTTCAGGGCCAGCAAAGGAAAAGGGAGGATTTTATTTGTTTTCATTTTCCTATGAATAGAACAGCGTCTTCGTACTGCTCTTGCCTCTAACACCACTTTTTGGTGTTCAGGCTTAATGTAGGCATTAGGAAAGTTGAGTTGAACTTAAAAGATTAGCGAGCGATGCCTTCACAGCGACGAGCCGGCACCGAAGCGGCGTCCTGGACGGACGGACGGACGGACGGAGGGCGAGCGGGCGGGCGGGAGGGACGGCCGAGCTTTCCGCAGCAGGGGGCAGCAGAGCCGCGGGTATCGGCGCGCCGCGGCCGGCGGGTGCTGACGTGGGTTTGGCGGTTGGGGCATTTTTGATATTGTCCTGACACATAAACACCTAGAGTCAGGTTTTCAAAGGTTATTTGCACACTAAAAGAGGAATTAGCCAAATGAACTTATATGCCAAAAGTAATTTTGAATATTCTAGAAGGGCTGTAGTCCTATGAAATGATTGGTTTTGGACAGAAAAAAGCCCTTGCTGTCGTTATTGAGTGAATAGAAATTAACACATGTTCAACATAAACGAGCTGAAATGACTTCTGGGAAAGTGCAGCCATCAAAATATAAAATTACATAATTACAAGAAAGTCCAGCTTTATTTGCAAGCGTCAGGCTGCATTACCTCAGCCATGAACCCCCCCCCCGCCCTTTTTAAATATTTAATGTTTGCTCACAGCATAATACCTAAAATACTGATGTTAATATGAAGCGTAACTGTGGTGCATAATATATTGTTGTGTTTGTTATTGTGCAATTTACTTTTAAGTCATTACTCTGCCTTGTACGTAAAAAGTCAGCAAATGATCAGAGTTTATTCCATTGACTTTCTCACACCTTGAGAAATAGCCCATTTGTATTATCACAGTTTGATATATTTCCCATTTACTGAGCTTCTTTGGCAAGCTGGCATTTTAATTTAATTATACTTTTTTGCTAATGGTCTTTATTTTTCAGTGTCTCTGTGGTAAAATGCCTTTAAGGTCTGGGTTTTTTTAATTTCCTTTTTTCCCTCCCCTTTTGGCATGCTCTAGTGTAAATTTATAAACTGACAAAATTCAGTGTAAAATTCAAAGAGGTGAAATTAAGGAATCTGTTAAGAAATCCTGTGCTTAAACAATTAAGCATTTCTTCACTTTGAGAATGTGATTTCTGAATATATTTAGTATCATACACCCCTAATTAGGACCTGCAATGCAAAGAGAATATAGCATGTGTAACTCAGACGTTTAGGAGGTTTCATGCAGTTTCGTGTGTGTTGACTAAAAAAATCTTGTTATGGGGCTCAGCCTCAGACCACTGAACTCAATGGGAGCTTTGCTTTATTTTTTTGTTTGTGGATAGATCCTTAATCCTTAATGTATATCCTTAGTGTAAATTAAAACTACTGTTAAGAATAAAATACATATAGTTATAATAATACTTCTGATATGTGATTGGTACCAATGTAAAGTTCCATTTCAATATATGAATTCACTGGTTTTCACCCTGTAGTCCTTTTTGCAACTTCTGTTAGCTCCTTGCCTCCAGAAAGTTGGTACATACACATCCTGCTAATCCTTTTAGCATCCTCATGTTTGCACCATCACCTTCCTAATAGCCTGCAGGAACTGCTGGATCTCTTTTCCTGGAACATTAACAGAAGTTTGTGGTGTGATCGCTAACTGTTTGCTTTGGCACCTCCTAGGAGGCAGAGAGAAGAGGGTAGGAATTTTTCGGTGGCCGGGACGTTGCACACTGGGGTGTGAATTAGGAGATCAAAACACAGCTAAACAAATGGGACCCATGCTGTAGGGACGATGGAAAACCAGGAGTGGACATAGCACACCTAACCTCACTGCAGTTACAGCTCGACTAAAGCACTAAAAACATTCCAGAGAGGGGAAAGCTGTGGTATGGAGAAAATGTACTGAAAACATGTGACTTTTTTGAATTAGCGCCTTCTGTAAATAAAAGTTAGTGACACTAGGCCTACCTCTGTCTTCTGCATACCTGATAAATCAGTATGACTGTGATTAAAATTCCACCTTTGATATGAAAAGACAAAATAAGAAATCACACTTGCAGTCCTGACAGCAAAGATCTCCAATTTCTCACAAAGAAGTGGCTGCTTTGCAAGAGTGTGCCTGTGTGCACATTTTAGTATCAGTTGCCTTAACTGGAGTGCAAGTTCGGAGCAAATTGACTACCTCCTCCTCTGCTGAATTCCCAGTGGAATCTTCCTGGTTTTCCTTCTGCCATTATATCTCTGTCCTCAACACTTGCGCTTTTTACTTTATGCTTTACCCTTCTAAATTTTAGCATTTTCTTTCTTTGGTCTATGTTCATATATGCTGTTGTGCTTTTCGTGGATAGTCATTATAACCACACCTACAATCACAATATCATGTACTGAGACATGCGTTGGATAGAAGCGGTCCTCTTAACCATATATTTGCAGATGCTGTTTGCGCTGAGTTTCTTCTCGCTGAAGTAAGGATTGGTTTTGTCACACAAACTTTGGGGTCTGCTTACCTAAATTCAGTCTTGGCATGGGTTGATTCCCCTTCATGTGCTCAGTTTAGAGTTTCTGTATTTGCTGCAGTTGATCACAGCTAGCCAGATTATGTATCAAATACATTGTATGTCTTACCGACAACAAACGATAAGGAAATTATTTGCAGTAACTGCGAACAGGAGCTCTGTACAAGCTGGGCTGTATACAAGAGTCAGAGCTGTCTTGGCTATAGCTGCTGTGACAACTGCTGTTTGTTCTCTGTGCACAACAGCTCTGCAAGATTCAGCATCACAATTACACCTTCCTAATTGAAGAAATCACATAATGAAAGTAGGTACTTGCTGGGCTATTTAAAGGGTCTTGGAAAAGAATTGACATAAACATCCAGAAGAGCATGAAAACAAAACCAGTTCTTTGTGTATAAGAAAGAAATACTATTACCCATATATGAAGTATTAATAAAGCATTTCTTTTTTTTTTTTTTAGTTTTTCTGTTGGAAAAAAGAACAAAACTCAGAAAAAGCCATAAAAATTAGTTCAAGATCTTAAAAACAAATTCGTAGTGAGACTTAAGGAATTCAGTGTATTCAAATCTCCTAAGAGAGTGCTAAAAATGGACAATTTAATCACAGGAGGGAAAAGGAAACAAATGATAAAAACAACCGTTAGCCAAGTAACAGTGCATAAAGAAGTTTGAGAGTTAAAGAAACTTGAATCAAAAATAATATACAAGGCTAACATTAAGATTAATTAACCACTAGACAATTTAAACCGGTGTTTTCAAATGCTGATTCTCCATCATTTGAAATCAAGAGTGGATATCTTCCCAGCTAGATATCCGCAGCAGCAGGCTGCAGAGCCTCTGTTGTGCTTGTCCATCGTATGCTCTTTTTCAGACTAGCTCTTTAATCTGTTTGTACTTGCCACCATCCACAAAGATGTATGAAGCTTTTAATAGAAAACTATTCTTTGTGGCCTCTTTCTATCATCAGAGCAAGGGCAGTAGATAATAACCTCTCATTTTACAACTTCCTCTGTAAATGTTGGCTTGACAATTAGCGTTTTCAAAGACTAAGAGCAATCTTCAAAGACAACCATCACCCAACAGAAGGTTGATTGTCGAACCAAACATCAGGATTAATGGCAGAGCATTAACAATGTGACAAAGTCTACCTTGAGTGTTTATTTGGTGCCATTTTCTGTCCTCGCTAATACCGATGAAATGAGAGGATGTCAGCTCAAATACTCCCAAAGTTAGCTTTGAAGAATATATTTACAAATTCCACATTTGTGTAATACTGACCTAGAGCGCTGGGAACCTGTTGGTGCTCCCTGACCTAGGAGGGACTGAAATGTAAATGCTGCCACAAAGCTCTGCCCAAGGCAGAGTGCAGCTGCCTACCTCAGCCGAAGCTTGAGGCAACATTGACGTGATCTGACAGATCTTGGGTGTTGGCGCATTCAGCCCAGCTCTGCCTGGCCCCTTGCTGACAGCTGGCTCTGTTTGCAAGCAGTTAGAAAAAAAGTAAAGAATGGGTTTTGCCACACTTTTTCAAAGTTTTTATCATAGTTTTTTTGTCAAAATTCAGTGTACGTAGTTGGTTGAACGTTGAAATTTTGACCAGACTGCTTCTTTTGCCGCTGATCTAAGCAGGTATGACTACTTGGTGGTTGAGCCTTGAGCTTCAGGCTTTCAGTTTGTGTCTGTTCCTGGGGCTCTGGAGGTTGCCATAGCAGTGGTGGTGTACTGGCTTGGTTTGTTTAAATCTGAGCAGTGTAAGCCATGTTAACGTATCCTAATGTGACAGCTGTTCATAAGAACAGGAATAAATCAATTAACTAAATGGATCGTATACAGAGTTCATACAGAGCACCTTATAATGCTCTTCTCTCATGCCCTAAACTGTGATGGCAAGAACAGACAGCTGAAAAGGAGTATCCAGAACTGGTAGTATATATGTTTTAAACAGTTCTTTTGCCCATGCAAAACTTGAGAAGTGGAAGTTATATACAATAGAAGGAGAACAATGGGACGGAGGTCTTGACTGCATATTTCAGAATAAAGTTGGAGTAGAGCAAAACCAGAAGACGTTAGCCTTTACTCACACTGTGCCCTAAAGGCTTGGCATATGGTCATAGCTTTGCAAGCAAAATCAATTTTATTCTTCCATAGAAAATAAACAAGGGGGTTTTTTGGTTTTAGTTTTTGTTTTTTGTTTTTTTTTTTAAAATCCACAAGTATCTTTCCCTTTTCTTTCTGTTTCATAGTGTTCTGCATCCATTTTTTTGCTTAGAAATTAACATAGTACTGGATATTAAATAATTTGGTATACAAATGTTACTATTTCTAGTCCTTTACAATGAGCATGGACAGATGCAACTGTTGCCAGATGGAATCTTTTCTGATTATAATTCTTGCATTCAGTTCAGATTCCTTACAGCATCTTGCACTAATGCAGTGTAGTATAGAGGGCTGTTAGCCATTAATTAAATTCCATTTTATTAGATGGTATCTCCATAAGTTATCTAAAGTGAGGCACAAGAAATAAAAAAAAAAATGTTTTCAATCAATTTTACATCTGAAAGTAAACAACCTTAGTCATTTGTAGCCCTGACAGAATTAAAACTTGTGAGCAAAGTTTGTCCAGCTGTGATTGCGAAGGAGGACTGTTCCATAATGCAGCAGCATGAAAGCAGGAACTCCTGCCACTTAGGCTGGGTAGTTTAATTTTGGAAACAGTCTATTGGTTCTGGGAAATGCATCAAAGTGTGCTGAAGCGGACTGATAGCTTTCAGTTCAAATCTCTTCAGCGTTGTGATGGGATAGCTGAACTCCAAGATTTTTAAAAACTAATGCAAATGAAGAGCTGTTGGAATTCATGTAAAGGAGGAGTTTTAAAACTTTTTTAAAAAAGCTGTCTAAGGATGGAATAGCTGTGATTTTATACGAGCTGAAGGCAAGAAAGGAATGACTGCAGCAGCTGAGCATGGTCTGAACTTCACTGCTTCAGAGCTGACAAAAGAGCTTCAAAATTTTCTGAGAAGAATATAGTAAAATTGGAGAAGCTTAAAAAAGCCAAAAGAATGATTTAAGATGTGGAAAACCAGTGTTACCTGAGAAACTAAGTCTATTCTACTTATTGAAGAAAAGGATAACTAGTGACTTGATCAGGGTGTATAATTATCTTCCTAGGGAGAAGATTTCACATTCAGAAGGGCTGCTTTAATAAAAAGAAGGGGTAACAAGGCAAAACAGCTAGAAGTTGAAGGTAGTTGAAGTTAAAATCAGAGGAAAAATTGGATGCATGTTTTCAATATGAATGTTTATTAATCATTGGAATACCATGGTATGTGGCAGTTTTCCATTGCTATTAAATCAAGATAAAACAAAGCAGAACAGTTTTAGAGGGATGCAAAATTTGGTAGTAGAATAATGCAAAATTCTAGGAATTGAAGTAACTAATCAAAATAGCTTTACCATTTTAAACACAATCAGTTTTGCAATTTTAAAATTGCAAACCAGAGCTACTGGGGCTCTATTTCTTTACCTCCTTTGGTTCAAGCACATCCCTAGTAATCCAGTGCATATTCACTGACACCTTGGTATACTGCCTTTTTCCTCTGCTTATTTGAATCTTGAACTTACTAGAAGCCAAGGCTCATCAGTGTAACAACTGTGGATTTTGAGACTGCCATGGGTTTTGGTGGATCCTGTGGGGGTCTCTCAGTCTCTTCAAAAGTGTGTATTTGTCCCTTCTCTATCTTTTCCAGGCATAAAAATTAACTAGGTGACCAGGCTGTAAAAGAATGATAGCAACACATATAAACAGTACGGGTGGTTGCTGCCAAAGAGAGTGGTCCAGCTTCCACATCCATCTGTCTCCCTTTTCCCAGTGTTACAGTTCCCTGCCTTCCTTTTACTCACTTTGCTAGCTTTGCTGAGCTGGCTCGTCTGCCTGGGCATAAAACTATTCTTTTTTTTCTGTACAGTTTAGTTTAGAAAGTTTATCAGTAGAATCTGTGCAGAAGGGCACTAAGACAAGCCAGTACAAGAGAAGAGGCAGGAGCATGCAGCTGAGAGTGGGAAAGGGGGCATGCAAAGGGAAAGGTGGATGGAAGAGACCATCCTGCAGCACTGAGCCACAAATCAACTCAGAAATCGCCTGTGATTGTGCCCCAGCTGTAGTCACATGGAGTGTGCACACTGCTTGGTGATAGATTATGTTTTCAGTGTTATGAAACTCAAGCTACCCATAGACTTTTTTTGCTACTGCTGCAGCTTTATATAACTGTGGCCATTACTGTTTCTTTTGTCTTTGTTCTCTGGAATGTTTAAGAGAGTTGTGCACATGCTGTTTAATGAGATTTATTTGGCCTGCAAGCTGCAGATGGGCAGAAATCAAAGGAGGTGGAAGTGGACATTGACATGACCTCCAGCATGTTGTTTATGGAGAACATCCTTCTAGTGATGTATGACAAGTCTGAGGTCAATGATTAGTATCTATTAGCTCTTTGAAAAATGGAGAAAGCAATAGTTCCTGATGGTGCATGTTTTAGATCTGGTTAAAATGGAGAAGCCTGATGTGAGAAGAAAAAAAGTCTTCACTGTCTATGTATACAATTACCATGCATCACCAGGGCATCTTAACACTCAAAACACTTAAACACCAAGTTATGTTAGTAGGAAGAACTGTGGTCTAGACTCCTTCTCCCCTGTCTCCCCTCTAAAACAGCTGGATTTGATTATTTATTAGTATTCACTTCTTCCTCCTTTTTCCTCTAAATTCTCTTCATTTTTTTTTTGTTTTTGTTGGAAAGTTAAATCAAAAAGGAGCTTTACATTCAGTTCTGAACACAGTGAGTGATGCGGTAACTTGCTCTTCTGCAAAAAAGAATTGTAAGGTCTTGTGTGAGCCACCTCATGCCAGCTCTCCTCCAGTTCAGCCACATCGTGAAGAAATGGACAGGCTTTCTAAGAATTTGGGGAAATTCCAGTATAATATTAGCATGAAAAATCTCTGCAGTTGTCTAGAGTAGCTGGTAGAGTGATTTCTAACTTTCTAACCACTAATGTTAAGTGGTACTGCAATAATATTTGAAAGGTTTAGTAGTCTTTTCATAGATCTCTTTTTCATATAATTGCATATAGAATTGAAGTAAACCAGATTGGTCATACATACATACACACACCTAAGGAAATGTGAGCAAATCCACACATCCTTGAAACAGGGGCAGTCAGAACTGTCCAAAAAATCTTTTTTACAGTTTTATTTGTAGGACAAAAAATGTCTTTTTCACTTAAAAAGGGTTGCCTATTCTTCAGAAAAAAAGAATTGAAAAATTAATTTCTAAACTTCAGAAGAAATAATACCACAAAATATTCCTTTGCTTCTATTATTTATACCAGTGATGAGTACTTGTACAGAAAAAGTTGGTACAGAGTCCAAAAGGACTGTTGTCTTTAAAATGAGACCAGAGACTCTATACCAGCAGTGTATCTTCAAAATTAAATTTTCTTCAGAAGAAGCTCCTCTTCCCCACCATACTGTACTTGTTTGAGGAGGTCAGTCCCCAGTGACAGCTGTCCTTCAACTTCGCAGTGTCCAGGCAAAAAATCCTTTAGGAAAAGTGACGATTTGGACTTCGAGTAAAAGTTATGAGAGGCTGCATGAGTTGATCAGACGCGAGCCTGCGATGCCTCTGTGTCTCTCCGACAGGCTGTGCTAGAGGACATGGTCTAGCAGAGCAGCTCTTGTAAATTCTTTTGAAATTATTTGAATGCACTTTCAGTAACGGAGGAGGGAGAGCTCTATTGTCTGTGAAACTGAGGCTCGCACGGAGCAAACAGTGTTTGTTTATGGCTGGACTGAGACATAAAACGATCCAGGGGCTCCAAAGCACCTAGTTGCCAAAATTTCCCCATGTTGCTTTGGAGATGCAGCTTGATAAACAGAGCACCCAAAGTTTTATGTAACTTTCCATGAATCATTTTCCTGTTACAGAAAGGATTTTAATTTGTTCCCCAGTGGCTCCACTGCAACAGAACAGTGACATTTACTCTGGGGAATACTGTGCGTGGGTACCTCTGTGGGAACGTATATGTGTGGGAAAGTATACGTGTGTAGAGAGATGATAGTATCTATATTTATGTGCTGTCATTCAGGTGTTGGCATCTGCACTGCCAGCTCACAGCAGTGAGATTCCCTAGGATTAGCCCCTAAAACTTAATGAAGACCTCCTGTCTTTGGAAGTCCTCTTCCACAATGGTTTTCAGTGCTTTAGGCAGGCATACAACTTTCCTTTCCCATTCATAACTTGGAGTCTTATCCCTTTTTGTCTTTTTTTTTTT